>RJWJ010036561.1:0-16015 GCA_004363605.1 Indri indri | reverse complement strand
CTGAGCTCAAGAGATCCTCCCACCTCAGCCTCTCAAAGGGCTGGGATTACAGCCATAAACCACCATGGCAGGCCATGTGATGGTATTTGAAGATAGGATTGTTATAGAAGTAATCAAATTAAAATGAGGTTATTAGGATGGGCCCTGATCCAATACAACTGGTGTTCTTATAAAAAGGGGAGATTTGGGCCCAGAGAGGGACCTGCCTGCAGGGAAGGTGATGTGCAGAGACACAGGGAGAAGATGGCCACCTACAAGCCAAGGAGAGAGGCCTGGAACAGATCCCCCCAACCCCTCGCAGCCCTCCGAAGGAACCAGCCCTGCTGACACCTTGATCTCCTAGACCAATTCTCCAGAACTGTAAAGACGATACATTTCTGTTGTTTCGGGTTCATTGTTATGGCGGCCCCACAAGCCAATACACCGTCTTTGGTAACTCTTGCCCTCCAGCTCTCCTTGTTCACGCAGCTGCTCACTTTTCTCTTACACGCAGACTTGACTTAAAACGTAAGGCTTTGTTCTGTTCCCCAGTGGTGCCTTGTCAGATTTGCTTGTGTGAAAGTCTTGGTTCTCTTCGATGATTATAAGCTCCCTGAGGGCAAGGATGAGGTTCTGTTCTCCTTTAAATCCCACAGGCCCTTGGACAGCGCAGCAACTCAATGACACCATGCTGATCTGGAGGGCTTTCCTCCCTTCCTCTGCCCTCTTCTGCTCTTAGACTTCCTGGCATGGTTAGGGTGGGAGGCCGAGTCTAATAAATGTGGTTCTTCCTGGTGGGCCTGGTGCACAGCGGTGCGTTCACCCAGCTCACAGGTTTGTGTGACGTAGTCTCTCTCTCAGCTTCTGGTCTGACCCTGAGAATGAGTCTGCTCAGCGGTGGAGTGTGTCGCCACGAGCCTGAAAGGACTTCCAAGTGCAAATGTGGGCATCCCCAAGAAGCTCTAGGGTTCTAGAGGCAGCATCCCTGGAGGCCTCTGAGCGTGCAGAGCAGAGTGAGGGAAGGGCCTTCTGGCTGCTTCCTCCTGGAGCCACCCCTTGGGCCCGGGGCTTGGGATACCACAGAAGCCCAGTTCCCCTTGAGGGTCTGTGGTACCTTGGTTTCCCTGCAGACCCTTCTCAGAGCACGTTCAATTTAAACTTTGATGAGGACAACAAATTCTCAGTCTGGGGTGCCTGCCCCTGCCCTGTCCCCTCGAAACAGCCCTCACAGCAGTGGGTGTGTGCTGGGGATTGCTGAGTGGCATGGCGAGAATTTAGGGGCCCCAGACTAGAAAGAAGACGAGGCGCTCCTGGGGGAGGGGTGGGGCTTCTGATGCATGGATGGGGTTGGCTCTGAGGCTTTTGGGTGGTTTCGATTTTATGTGGGCCCAGCATGCTGCCCATGTGGTCAGTGCAGCAGTAGACAAAGTGCTCCGGGGGCCCGGAGTAGGAGCGATCACATCCACCGGAAGGAATGGAGAAGCTGCACAGGGGAGGTGACATTTGAATTAGGCCCAGGAGAGTGAACAAAAGATGCACGAGGAAGGGCGTATGCCTCAGAGCTGCCCACGGCCCCTTGTGCCTGGCACCTGAAGGTGCAGCCCGTGTGGGGAGACTGCTGGCCAAAGAACCCCATTTCTTCCAACTTAGTCACCAAGGATGGGAGCCTGTGATGGACCAAGTGTCAAGGGCATTTTAAAGAACAGGGCACATCAGGAGAGGTGTGAAAACACGTTGGAAACAATTAACCCCACTTTACCGTCCTCCAGCTCCGTGCCAGCTCCAATCTCCAAGCAGCTGACTTCCCCGTTCGTGGCTCGGGTGTGGAATGTGACAGGCAGGAAGGCGGGACTAGGCCTGGGATTCCAAAAGCCCAAAGCCACTCCAGAATGGATAGCACTCCAGCCAAAGTATTTCAAATATGGAGGGCTGGTGAGAGGGCGATTTTCTTGTTGGTGGGGGAAGAAGGAACGCAACGACAGCACAGAGATGGTGGTTCCTGGGGGAGTGGGGCTTCCCTGCTCCCTGTGAATCAGAGAGAGCCCTGGGAGACCCCAGAGGAGACATGGCTTCCGTGGCGTGTTCAGGCAGGTGGACCTTGCCTTCTAGAGGTTCTCATCCCAGAGTCGTCGAGAACCGAATGAGTTCTTTCCTAACACGGCCACAGTAATAGCAGCAGACTTTCAGCCCTAAACGGACCCTGACCTTGACAGGGCATCTCCTGTCCAGTGACTCTGGCTGCGGGGAGAGTGAGGGCTCACTGGGCGTGCAGGGCAGCTGCTCTGCGTCCTCCGGGGAGCAGGCGCACACTGGGCCTGTGCGGCAGGCAGAGTGTGAAAGATACTAGCCCCTTCTCCAGTTCCTCGGCTGGTCAATCAAACGCTAATTTCGGTTCTGTTGGAAAGGGCCTTTGCAGATGGGATTGCGGTTACTGCCAATCAGCTGACCTTAAAATAGGGCGAGCAGCCTGGCTCATCCAGGTGGGCCCAATGTCATCAAGTGGAAGAGGAAGGCAGAAAAGCCTGAGAGATCTAAGCGTGAGGAGGATCTGATGTCACTTGGATGATGTGCAGAGACTGAAGAAAGACCTCTAAGGGCTAAGGGTGACCCTGGCTGGCAGCCAGCAAGGAAACAGGGACCTCAGTCCCTCACCCACAAAGAATTGAATTGGGCCAACAACCTGAACAAGCTTGGAAGAAGATACTTTTTGTTTAATTTTTGTAGAGATGGTGGCTCACTGTGTTGCCCAGGCTAGTCTTGAACTCCTGGTCTCAAGCCGTCTTCTGGCCTCAGCCTTCCAAAGTGCTGGGGTTACAGGTGTGAGCCCTGCACACGGCTGGAAGAGGAATCTTTCCTAGAGTCTCCAGATAGAAGCCCAGCTCAGCCAACACTTGATTTTAGCCTGGGGAGACTTGTGTTGGACTTCTGACCTACAGAAACCGTGAGGTAATAAGTTTGTGTTGTTTTAAGCCATTACATTTGTAGTAATTAGTTACGGCAGCGATAGCAAACTATACAGCCTTTGCATGGTGCATGTGCGGTTGTGCAGGGCACAAGGAAAATGACAGTATATGGCACCCTCCAGACACCTATGTGACATGGAAGACCCCCATCCCTTAGAGCTCTGTAGAACTTTGACAAGATCCTAGGTTCAGGGTGCGGGTAAATTCCAAATGAACTGAGATTGCTTTTCTGCCATGTTGGGGGGATAGGGATCAAAACAGAATTCAATTCAGTGATGGAAAACGGTTTGCTTTCTGCACACTTGAGATTGGGGCCGAGTTCAGGAGGTTTTGTGGAGCTCTCGCATTTGCTGGAGCTAGAATCAGTGCCTCCTAAACGCTGAGAGCTTCTCTGTCCAGCTCAGCCTTTTACAGGACGGGGGCGGGGGAAGCAGAACAGAGATATAGATGAGGAGGCTTCATGGCAGGTTTCCACCCGACACAGCTGTGCCCGTGGAAACTTCCACCAGCCCAGACAAGCCTGTGCCTCACCACTCGTGCACAGGTGAAGCTCTGGGGCCTGACGCCTGCTGTTGGGAGGAGGTGCCAGCTGTCTGGGGGCTCTCCAAAGCACCCCAGGTTCCGCTTTGCTTGGCTTCCTAATGTTGGGGCTCGGAAAACAAAACCCAAAATGACGGCCTCAGAAGCAAAAGTTTTTCTCTGACCTCCTGCCCTCCTGTCTCAGCCCCATTCTCCCCCAGGGCTGGCCATAGAAACTGGAATCCCTCTTCTCTAAGATTGGGTCATAGAAACTCGGACTCTTTTTCCCCAAAGCCAGCCATAAAACCTAAAAATATTGCTCTAGCTTCCCCCCTGCCTTTCTGCATAGATTGGCCATAAACAAATTATCTGACCTACCTTGTTTGACTGTAGGTCACAAGACCCCTGTTCCAGAGGCATCTCTGTCCCACAGCCAGAAGGAAGGAGTGTTGCTCAGAGAGGCCAAGAAGAGTCTAGACAGGCCTTGCTGGGTTTCCCCACTTAGTCTGTTGGCATTCGATCACATCATTTTCGTCCAGTCATATTTCTAGAGGGCTGTCCATACTTTGAAACTAAGCATAAAAATGGACAATTTCCCCTGTATCTTTGGGTTTTCATTCTGAAGTCTCCCCTGTATACATGTTAAATATTAATAAATTGGTATGCCTTTTCTGCAATTAATCTACCTTTTGTAGTTGATATTTTGGCAAAGCTTCAGAGGGCCAAGGGCTTCCCTACACTGGACAGGAAGGAGCAGGTTTCTGTTCTGTGACGGAGCAAACCGTGGGCAGCCCCTGAGTGAGGTGGGGGTTGAGGAGGAGGGCTGAGATCCTGCTCCCCACGCCCTGGTGACTTGGGAGGGCTAATGGCCCCCCTGGGGTGCCACCCGCTCTTTGAGCTGAGTGCTGGGCTGCATGAACAGAGGCTGTGCTGTGCAGCTCCAAGGAGGCTCTCCTGGCCATTCAATGACCCACCTTAGATCCTCTCTGGGGTCCATAGTAGGTGAGGCATCTGGGTCTCCGGAGGCACTGGGAAGCCTTCTGGGGAGAGGTCTGTAAAGTCCTGCGGTATAAGCTCTACGGTCAGATTACCTAGGTCCGAATCCTGGCGTTTCTCCTTATTAGCTGGGTGAACTTGGACATGCTTCTCAACCTCTCTGGGCAGCAGTTTCTTGATTTATAAAATGGGATTATTAAGAATATTTGCTTTATTGTAAGGCTTTAATGAGTTGACCCATGAGAAACAGCTGGCATGTAGGATGTTCACAATACACCTCACGTATGGTAATGTGCTGAAGCCTAGAGGGGGAGGTTTTGCATTGGTAAGATGCTAAAATCTCTGCTCTGTGAGTGGTTAGAGAAGAATGTGTGGTTACTAGGAGGCAACAGGGGTTCCTGTACAGTGGACGTTGGTAGCTTTGGGCTGTGTATCATCGGCCCCCCACTTCCTAATAATACCTATTACTTTTACTCTAGGGGGACCACACTCCTGGGTTGTGGTGGGAGGTGGTGCCCTTTCCCTACAGAACGCAAAGGGGCCAGGTCTTTCCCTCCCTCCTGAGCCGAGGCTTGGGCCACGTGCCTTTGGCCGGCCAATTAAACATGCTGTCCTGGAGATTGTCTCTGCGTTCTCAGTGGACTCCTATCAGGTAGATATTGGGCCTTTGGGATTGGGCATCTTTTCTCCCATTTTCTCTCTATTTTTGTTCCATTTTCTGGATAGTTAACTCTATTTCATCTTCCAGAGTTTCTGTTGAATTTATTATTTCAGCTATCATAACTCTAACTCCAGGAACTCTTTTGTTTTCTGATTATTCCAGCCCTGCCCCCTGCATTCTATTCTGTTGAATAGATGTGTATCTTTTCCAGTTTCACAGAGGATATTGTTTATAGTTTTTTTCTTATGAGTGTTCCTCTGATCCCTTCTGGTCTCTCTCTCTTTTTCTCTGAGCTGCTTTTATTCTGATTGTTTTTTTGCCTTCTAGAGTGAAGCATTAAAAGCGATTAAAAGCTCCCTGGGCATTTCCACCCCACCACCCTCACAATCGACAGCAATCATCATGTTGATTTGTGTTCCACTTTTGTTTCTGAATGTGATTCTAACACTTTCCATTGTTTGATTTGTTCCATTAAGTTAATAACTATATTGACTTATAATTTCCAATTGTTTTGGTGGACATCGTCTTTTTTTTTTTTTTTGACTCTTTGAGGTAAGTTTTCTATAAATATCTTTCTACATATGGCTTTTATTTCCATCTAAATCACTTTCTTGGAATAAGTTCTGGGAGTGGAATTATCAGGTCAAAAGCTGGGCATTTTCATCACTCTTTCCTGCGTGTTGGCAGATTTCTAAAGGCAGTGGGTACAGGAATGATGTCAGTAGCAACAAGAGTAGAACCCTCCCAGCGCTTGATTTTCAAGTCTTTTCTTTATAGTTGGTGGTTGTTACAAAGGTACAAAAGAGCACCTCAATCTCATTATTGTTTAAATTTGTCTATCTTTGATCATTGGCGAGGTTGAACATTCTTTCACATGGAATAGGGAAAATTAAGCCTGGAGAAATATGTGGATGCCTATTAGATATAGAAAGGTTCCTAAAAGGACTTTCAAAAGGATGCAAAAGCAAAATTATTCTGTGTAAGCAGTGGTTCCTAACCTGAAGTCCAGGGGTTGGGGTGGGTTGACTCTCTGAAATTACACACAAGGTTTTGTGTCCATACGCACATTAGCACAGAGAAGGTCCTTGGCTTTCATCGCAATCTGGTCCTAAAAAGGCTAAGTTATGTAATGGAAGATTTCTGTCCAAGTAGGAAAAAGGTAATAGAGGAAGACTCTGGAGGAAGACTTCCTTGCTTTGAAATTTCATTCTGCCAGTTACTAGCTCTGTGATCTTGGGCAAGTTATTAACGTCTCTGTGCTGTGGTTTCCTTGCCTGTCAAATGGGGGCGATAACAGTAGCAGCTATTTCATAAGGTGGTCGTGGTGATTAAATGAGTTGACACAGGTCAAGCACTTTTAATAGTGCCTGGCACAGAGCAAATGTTTAATAAATGATGTTTACTATTAAGAATGATTAATAATTAGAGCCCTCCAACAGTAGGACTGGCTGCCTCATGCAGTAGGGAGTTCCCTGTCACTTGAGGTGTGCATAAAGTAGATGACAACTGTCAGGGAGGCTCGTAAGGGGCTCCCTCGCTGGGAGGGAGGTTGAATTTGGCATTCCAAGTTTCTGTGAATTAAATTTTCCCTCTGAGCAGGTGGCAAATGGTGAGACTAGCGGTCCTCAGCCAGCCAGCAGGCCTCCAGCAGGAGTGGCAGCTGTGCCTGCTGAATGGAAATGTACTTCTGAACGAGCAGGCTGTTCCTGGCACAGTCCCCTGGGGGTGTGGAAGAATAGGTTGACAAAGCCAAGTGCAGTTTCTTCACCACTCTGTGCAGGGAGAACAGGAGTGGGGTGCCCACCAAGATAACGTGGCAGGGGCCGGAGGCAGGGCACGTGTTTCTGATTGCTTTGCTGGTGAGCAGATATTTACTGAGCACTTGGCCACGGGCTGGGTGTGATATGGATAGCGGGTGGGATTAAAAAGATGCATTAGATCCAATGCCCATGTTCCCCCGTTGCTCTAGTTTTCATTGTTCTTACTGGACTTCTGGGCTATTCCTGGAGGGGCAGAAAAACCCAGCTGAGTGGCCGAGGGATGTGGATGTCTTTGGGATAGTTGGTTCAGAGAAAAGTTTGAATTTCTGTGTGTGTGTTTGTGTATACATATGTCTGTACTTATGAGCACAGGGCATCCATTCAAACCTAATATTCCCTGGTTTCAGATTAAGTAAAATGTGGATCAAGTAAAATCTGACTGCTGAGGGAGGTTTACTTTTTTTTTTTTTTTTTTGAGACAGAGTCTGGCTATGTTGCCCAGGCTAGAGTGCTGTGGCATCAGCCTAGCTAACAGCAACCTCAAAGTCCTGGGCTCAAGCGATCCTCCTGCCTCAGCCTCCCGAGTAGCTGGGACTACAGGCACGTGCCACCATGCCCGGCTAATTTTTTCTATATATATATATATTTTTAGTTGTCCGGATAATTTCTTTCTATTTTTTAGTAGAGGTGGGGTCTTGCTCTTGTTCAGGCTGGTCTCGAACTCCTGACCTTGAGCGATCCACTTGCTTTGGCCTCCCAGGGTGCTAGGATTACAGGTGTGAGCCACTGCGCCCGGCCTAGGAGGTTTACTTTTGATCGGCTTCCCCAGAAGCAGACCCTGACATAAGCATCTGGATGAATGTTCTTTATTTGGGCGGGGAAGGAACCCTATTACTACCAAGGGCAGCCGGAGCTCAATCCCGCTAGGCACACGGTAGAGCACTTTGCACAGAGGCCTCCCCTACAAGGGCAGGTGCTGGGGTCTTTGCCCAGCCACCCCCATTCCCTGTTGGAGACTGTTCCTGCACTTCCGGCATGCTACATGGCAGAAAAAGTGGCTTGTGCACCAGAGAAAGCCCAGAAACAAAGAATTACAGGTGCTGCTGGTTTGACATCAGTAAGTGACAAAGTAAGAGAGACGGGAAAACCACCAAAGCATCTCCCAGTGTTTTCCAGTAGGGACAAAAACTCCCTTGATGGAAGTAAGGCCGGTGTGCACTGGGAAGCGAGATGGAGCCCAGTGAGCTTGTTCTCAAGTCGGAGGTTGTCCCAGGTCCCCTGTACGAGGTGGTTGGGTCTGTGTATTTCATAAAGGCACTGGCCACGAAGGCACAGGTGGGGTGAAATCCAGCCCGGGTTCCACACAATAAGCACCATCTGAGTGAAAGGCACTGCAGGTAGACTTGGGTTCAAACTCCAAGGGAAGGTGAAGGCACCAAGCCTGACACGTGAGGGAGGGTGTAGAGGAGGAAAGCTGGGGCCCTTGAAGCCCCCCGGGCATAGCTGCCTTCCACTGCTGAGTGTGCCCGTCGAATCAGGAAGTGGGATGGCCCCTGAGGAGCCCCCTGGAATCTCATCACATACATTCTATCAGCACTTTGAGTCCTCCAGAGAATGACCTTTTGGACTTGACCCCTGACCTGGCCTAGCTGAGGCAGTTCTCACAGCAGGCAAAGGAGAACCTATGTGGGGGGGGGGGGGATGTCTGCAGTCCCCAGACCTCCTAACTAGCTATGTGACCCTGACAAATCACAGAGGTGATCGGGCCTCAGTTTCTTCAATTGTAAAATGAGGAGTTCAAAAAAAATGGTCCCTGATGACTCTTCAGATCTGAAATCTGGTGATTTATGGTTCTGGACATATGGCTTTATAAATACTTGCCCATCCTGAATCTCTTCTGTATTAAGGAGGATTGAATTCACCTGGGAATAACAGAAAAGCCTCAAGTAAACAGGAAAATTTCTTGCTCATGTTCAAAAAGTCCAATGGTAGAAATTTTAAGGCCAGTATGTTACTCCATGGGTGTCAGTACTGTCTTGTTCTCTGCTATGATGAGGTTTCCTCATCAACCCAAGATGGCCTCTGGAGCACCAGCCATTACATCCATAGTCCAGCCTAGAAGAAGGAAGAAGAGGATGAATAAGAAATATTAACCATCTTTAGGCCAGGCGTGGTGGCTCACGCCTGTAATCCTTAGCACTCTGGGAGGCCGAGGCGGGTGGATCGCTCAAGATCAGGAGTTCGAGACCAGCCTGAGCAAGAGCGAGACCCCGTCTCTACTAAAAATAGAAAGAAATTATCTGGACAACTAAAAAAATATATATAGAAAAAATTAGCCGGGCATGGTGGCGCATGCCTGTAGTCCCAGCTACTCGGGAAGCTAAGGAAGTAGGATCGCTTGAGCCCAGGAGTTTGAGGTTGCTGTGAGCTAGGGTGAAGCCACGGCACTCTAGCCTGGGCAACAGAGTGAGTCTCTGTCTCAAAAAAAAAAACAAAAACAAAAAAACCCCACAAAAAACCAAGAAATATTTACCATCTGTAAAAGAAGATCCCCAGAATCTACCATGAGCTTTTTGCTTATATGCCATTGACCAGAACTTAGATGACCACACCTAAGGAACAAGGAAAGAACAAGGAAATATGGGAAATGTAGTCTTTTATTCTGGGCATCCAGGTTCCTGCTAAAATTTTGGGATCTACAACTGTGAAAGAAAAGTGGAGTAGATATTGGGGGTGACTGCCCCACCTTAAATTTCTCTCGGTTTGGGACTAACCAAACAAGCCACTTCATTTACACTCTGTCCCTCATCACAGGTGTCCCATCTCAGGGAGCTCCACTTTAAGTTCTGTCCTTCTGGCTCTACAGGTGTTTTGTGGTTAATTGGTCTCAACTTTTACCTTCGGGCTCCTGTTTCCCATTATTTTCTCATTAGTGATGGCTTCATTTAGTCTTTGTGCTTTTCAAGCTCTGGGGCCTCTTTCAGCTGCTGGAGAGAACTGGCTGATATTTCAGGGGACCCCAAGACCATTCCATTTTGACGGTTTGCTTGGAAGACTCACAGGACCCAGCATGTGCTTCTGCTCATGGCCACGATTTATGACAGTGGAAAGATACAGAACAAAATCAGCAAAGGGTAGTTCCAGCTACTTGGGAGGCTGAAGCAAGAGGATCATTTGAGCCCAGGAATTAGACACTGTAGTGTGCCATGCCTGTGCCTGTGAATAGCCACTGCACTTCAGCCAGGGCAACATAATGATGAGACCCTATCTCAAAACAAAAACAAAAACCACAAAACTCTTAAAAAAAAAAAATGTATGGGGCCAAGTCCAGAGGAAACAAGCAGCAGGCTTCTAAGAGTCCTCTCCTGGTAGAGTCACATAAGATGTGTTAATTTTCTCAATAATATGTTGTGACAAGGTACATAAAATATTGTCTACCGGGGAAGCTCGTTAGTGATTCAGCACCCAGAGTTTTTATTGGGGGCTGGTTACATAGGCACTCTCTCCCTACCACATACCAAAATTCCAGCTCCCAGAAAGAAAGCAGATGTTCAACACAAACAGTTGAGGCACAGTGAGCCACTCAGTTCTGGGAATGGTGGGAACCCTCTGGAAATCCAAGTTCTCAGCCACCAGCCAAGGGCCAACTTTGCAAGCAGGCCTGTCTGAGGATAGCCAGCCATCTCAGGCCTGCTCTGTTAACTCTTCTCTGCACAGCTGACGAAGGTGTTCTGTAACTATAAGATAATTTCACATTTTGGAACCAGAGCCAGTGATGTTGTGTTCGAATCTTGCCTCAGCCGTTTATACGGTGGGTGTTCTCCACCTAAGGCTTCCGCTCCTATCAGCTGGTGCTCACTGTACCCCTGTCCTCTGCAGGTGATGATGACAGCCCCTTTCTCCTGCCTGTCAAGGGTGGTTGGGAGGGGTGGGAGAATAGTTCCCTCTATTGCATGGTGAGAAGGGGGTTGAAGGGGAACATTGGAGGGGACACTATAGTTGCCTTTCGGTTTCCTAAAACCTGACCTTCATAAATGGTGCTTTTATTCAGCTGTCCTCAATTACCCATTTTGAGTGTACCGTCTGTTTTTCATGGAGCCCTGGTGGTTCAGGGACCTGGACTGGAGTGCAAGCCCTGCCGTCCACTAGCCGTGGGGTTAGGAACAAGTTACCTAACAGGTTGTCAGGCAGAGGGGTGGAGTCTTACTCTTCCCCACATGCCCTGCAGGCCTCACAGGGTGCCTTGGACATCATAAGTGGAGGGTCTCAGACTCAGTCACCTACAGGGGCCATGCAGGAACTTAAATGAATGAAAAGGGTTGAATGGAGACTGGGGTGCGTGAGGACACAGGCTTTCTCCAAGTTTCTGTGCAGCAGTGCTAATGGCATGGCCAGAACTTTTGATTTTTTAAAGAGAAGCTGGAAATGCAGATATTTTTGTGAAATCCCCCAAATTTTAACTGTTTGCTCATGTTAACAAAACAACGTCATCATCAACAACAACAACAAAACCTCCAAAAGCAACAGCAAAACACTATATAAGCCAAAAAGTTATTGACTCAGTCAACTTGTTGGTCAAGAAACCTGTCCTTGGCCAGGAAGCTGTCTGCCCTCTGTTCCCTGGAAACTTGTTCTTCCTGGCAGGGATGTTTAGGACAAGGTTCTCTTTGGACCCAGCTAAAAACTCTCAGGATTAAATAAGTGTGGTTCTTCCAATAGACAAATACCTTTGAAATAGAGCCAGACAGCAAGAATCCAGAGCTTGGCTTTGAGGTTCATCCCATTCTAAAATACACTATACTTTTGCAATTGTGATCAGGGTCAGAATGACGAAGGCTTTTATGCACAGAGAGGCCTGGGCTAAAACCACCTGGATTTGTGCACTGTTCTGTACTCTTCACAGGGCCTGGTGGTACCTGCTCGATGGGTGTTTGAAGAATGAGTGACGAAGGGACACACGAATAGCTCTGTGCTTTGTTCACAGAAAAGACTCTATTCTGTGAATTTAGCGGAGGGACAAGGGAGAAGTCTTTTGGAGGCAATTCTTGAAAGAAAAGGAGGCGTCAGTGTTCTTTCAGAGCCTGATTTGCAATAATTCAAATTTGGGTGGTGGTTTCCTGTGTGGTGGTGGCTGCACTTTGCTGAGATGTTTGTTTTGGTAAATAACAGATTCCTTGAGCACTGAACTCTTAGCACTTAGTAGAGTGCTAGGAGCAGAGTGTTTAATAAATCGTTGTTATTCTACTTTTAATGAACTTTAGTGGTTATCTTTTACTAAAAAAGGTGGCTGGTTTAGAATAGGGTTATTTTTAGAGGATTGCTGCCCCCTGGTGGATGCCATGGAAAGCGGCAAGCATTTGAGCCTCTTGCTGCTGAACTTGACACTGTCGGCCTCTCCAGTCCCGCAAATACGCGCTCTGTTGAGTGGAGGGTGGGGTGGTGAGATGACTACGGCATGATCCTCAGCCTCCGGGAGCTCACACACAGGGCCGAGGGTGTGACATGTCAGTTCTTAAACCTCGATCCTCAGAGTTCTCGTGGGAGAGGCCGGGAGTGGGGTGGAATGGTTGTGAGGATAACTCCTTAAAAATACACTCATGGAGACAATTTTCCATTAAAATCTTCCTTCCATACATTTTTTTTTAGACATTACATGTCTGCTTCTGTTTACTTTAGTGGGTGCTACTGAGCAATTAATGAATGACTATTTAGAAAAATACCCCAAACGTGGCAACAGATGTTCACACTTAGCTGGACATCTCTTCTTTTGTGGACACAGGTGCTCTCAACAGTGAATTCCTGTAGTGTTTTGTAGTGTATAAATTTAATGTGACTTAGCAAGTTAAACTTAATGATGGGGAGACCTGTGTGCTGGATCATGGCTCGGGTAATGCATTGCAACAAATCCTTTTTCCGGAGTACTCCAGACCCAAGCTGTGGTTTCCCAGGGCTCCTCCTCCAGGCAGGACCGGCCCTGGACTCAGCCACCCATCTGCCTGGAGCACTCAGCCCACAGGCTATTCGTGGAATTTCTAGGGTGAATGATGTAGTGTGGTCTAAAGACAGGCATCTTTTAGGAACAAATCGAGATAGGAGCTGGATAATCCGGGTCCGATTTGTAGTGGCTCAAGAATCTAAACTTACAGTGAGTTGGAAGGTAAAACCAAGGGCATTTGTTTTATTTCAATTTTAGTTTTTCCCATTTATCTTAATATCTTTGGATCACCCATACTTCTCTCAGCCAATGTTCTGCTGAACCAATGTAAACTGCTTATTAGTTTCTTTAGCCCTTTCTTGACTTTTAAGCTATTCTCGTTCTTCTTGTAGAAGCAACACGTGCAGTTTTATTTTAGGGTGGTGTGTGTGCCTCGCAGGCTCCTCATTCCTGCACGTGGGCTGGGCTGCCTGCTTCTGCCTCTGGTGACTGGGGGGGGAAGTGCACAGTGTCACCAGAAACATGTTTTGGAGTTGGGAGCACAGGGCGCTGGTCCTGGCTCTCCTGTGGCCCACTTCCCTCCCCCGAGCACAGGCCCCTGCGGGGGTGCCTTCATGTCCTCCCTTCCTCGACTTTTCTTCCGTCTGCTCTCCCCTCTCAGGGCTGCGCGAAGCCCAGCTCCCTGCTCTCATTCTGTAGCCCAGTCCTCGCACCCAGTGACCTCTGATGCCAGCTCTTTGGGGCTGCTTCCTCGACCCCAAGCCCCATTCAGGAATCCCAGGGCCTGTAAGGCTTCAGAAGATGAAGCCTTATCTTTGGTGGCTGCTGCTGCCGCTAACCATTGCTCCTTGGTTACAGAATGTTCCTGGGGGATCTGGTCCTCCACCACATGGGGGCGCTTTTCCAGGACGGCTACAGTGAGGTGAATGGTTGCTCCTCATGGTGGGCCTGCCTGCCTGCCCACCACTGCAGACTCAGCTATCAGGAGCCCTGGCCTCTGCTCTCAGGATGTGGGCTAAGTGTCCAGTCCGTGGTCACTCACAGGTGCCCCATCAGAGGCTCCTGCCACTTTCTCACGCCATGTGGGAGTGGGGCAGACATGGCCACTCCAGACCCCGCCACCCTCTGCTCCCCCAGCCTTGGGGTGTCCCTTTCTCCCCTTCCTCTGGCCACCCATCTCTGCCTCTTGAGCAACTCCAGTTTCATTCCTGGATGAGTCTGATTTTTCCAGACAGTATCCTGGGTGGCTGTTTTATTTTTTCGGGTAGCCTCCAGAAACCCAAACATGAGCCTACACTTCAGACCATCAACATCTGAAGTCGTTCAGAATATGTTGGGGTAGCACCTTGAGATAGTGACTCATTTCCTTCTCATATTTCCCTTTGCCCCAGTCCTCCCATTCAGGCAGAGGGAGCCTGTTATCTCAGGCACACTGCACGCTGTGGCAGTGTGAGTCAGAGCCAGCCTGCAGACTGTTCTCACGGTCATGTATCCAAAACTGAGCCCATAGGGGAAGTTTGGAGTTTGGGGGGTGTCTTAGTCCATGTTGTGTTGTTATAGCAGAATACCACAGATGGGTAATTTACAAAGAAAAGAAATTTATGTTGCGCAGTTCTGGAGGCTGGGAAGTCCAAGATCAAGGTGCTGGCATCTGGTGAGGGCCTTTGTGCTGCGTCATCCCCTGGTGGCTGGCAAAAGGGCACAAGAGAGCAAGAGATGGAACTCATAGCCTCGAGCCCTTTTATAATTGACATTAATCCGTTCATGAGGGCTGCACCCTCATGAATTAAACACCTCCCAGTAGGCCTCACTTGTCAACAGTGTTGCATTGGGGATGACGTTTCCAACACGTGAACTTTGGGGGACACTTTCAAATCATGGCAGGGAGTAAGTAAAGGAATAGTGAGAACAGACAGAATTTCTTGACCAAAAGCAGGAGGGAGAATGAGGCTTCCCTCCTCATACTAGAGCAAGATTCTCCTACCCTGAGAGAGAGGGGAGGGAGGGCTGTAGGGGCTTCTTGCAACCCCACATGTGAGGGCCAGCAAAGAAATGTCTGCACAGGTGTGAACAGATTTGGGGTCCCCACTTGCCCCAGAGCATGGGGGTGGGTGCTGACTATGGTCATGTCAGGAGGAATCTGGGGATAGACCTCCCCCTCCCCAACACCTTGGAAGCGAGAGACATCCTAGAGTCTTGATTCTGGAGGAAGACTGGACATTCCAGGAAAGACTCAGGTTATATTTCCCTTGAACAAGTTCTCAAAAAGAAGCTGCAATTTGGGAAATAAAAGTTTTTCTTAAAAATCTGAGTTCAAGGCCTGTTGCATGTCCACTACATACCTGAGGAGGTAAGACCATTTGATGAAAATATTTTTTATTCTTTTATGATAAGCCAAGGAAATTAACTGAAGTTACTTTTCAGTGAAGTTGTCCAGCCAAAATTGGAGAGCTTCCGCTCTGTAGGCTTCATGCACCCCAGCACTACAGAGGCATAGATTGATATGTGTAGTATCCTTATAATTTTTAAAATAGGGGGGAGAGGAGAGAGAGGTGCTACTTGCCACATTCCCAGACCAGGGACCCAAGTCAGGGCTGGCGTGCTCCTCAGGCCACGTGTCCTGGCAAATGAGGGGTTCGAGAGCTGAGAGTAGGATTGGGTCACTCGGTGATGCTGCGGCCGGCTGCTTGGTGATGCCCTGGAGCCAGGGCGATGCCGCACCCGCGTCCTTTACCCTCTGCACAGTGACAGTTACCCACGTAGAAATGGGCTGTGCTCTGGAATAACTGTCAGCCACTTACTTAGAATTGAGAATGCATTTCCCCAGATCTCCCTCACCGCCAAGTAAAAAAGTCCTGTGAGTATTGACTGTCACGGTGCTGTGTTTGGTTGGTTTTGTTTTTCTTTTTTTTTTTGGCTGTTTTGGTTGCTTATGAGGGCAGCTTTTGTACGCAGAAAACACAATTTATGGTGACTTTGGTTTTTAAAATTAATATTTAATTAAAGTTACAAACTGTAAAATCTTAAGTTCAAAAGTTCGACTTAAAAATCTTATTACTTTATAAATACGCAAATCTACTTATTACTGTAGCAAAATTTATAATCACTTTTAAGCTTTTGATTAATGTTTTGGGCCATTCGCAAACTCAGTTAACTAAATTTCCTTAAACATTTAAAATTCCATTTATAAATATGTCAATTT
>RJWJ010036560.1:0-16008 GCA_004363605.1 Indri indri | reverse complement strand
GTGAGAGGACCTATGTTTTTGGATTAAATTTATTTCTTTTAATTCATTCATTCCTTTCTCCCTTCCTCCCTCCCTTCTTTCCTTCCTTCTGCAAATATTTCCTATTATTTGGAATGCCCAAGGCCATGGCTATTATTAAGCTATATATTATTAAGTAGTTATTAAGGTACAATCTCTGTTTTCAAAGAGCACATGGTGTTGTCATACGACACTACTGACTGTGAGAACTTACTTAGATTGTTCAACTTCTCTGAGTAACTAGAACTGAGTCTGGCATGGATCAGGGGTGAAATAAACAGCTTTTTTGCTTGATCTCGTATTCTTTGCTGGGGAAGAACACACCTCATGGATAGCTTCTACTTCTCTCTCTCTTTTTATACACAAATCACTTTGAAGAGTGATGGGGGAAGGTTGGGAAGGATGGGCTTTGTCCACTCCTGAAGTTTCCTTCCATGTAGAGGGAAATCTATCAGCATAGCATTCTGGGACCTTCTCAGCGTCATCTTCCATTTATGCCCCAGTGAAGAGGAAGGACTTACCTGATGGGTGAGTTTAGAAGGAGAAGCTGGGTATATGGCAACTGGCCCCTTAATCTGCCTCTTTCTCTTAGGAAACATTATTTTGGGATTAAAAATCCCCCTCTCTTAATCCCCCACTAAGTGATAAGAGCCACATCCCAGGATGCAAGTGGTCAGTGGTCCCCTTTTGCCTTCAGACGGTAGAGAGGTCAGTTTGATTGTGGTACCCATTATCAAAAAGCCCACTTCCCTGCTGATAAAATCCACGTTCCTCTGCTCTCAGTAATAAGGATGATATTTTGGTGCCATCTGCCTTTTTCAATTGGGTTAGAACTCAGGTGGGGAAGAACAGTGATATTTATTGTGTCACTATGAATCCCATTAAATGATAATTACTGTTTCCTTGGGACCCTTTACTGGAAAATAATTTTTAAAAATGCCACTTGGATCTAATGATTGCAGATGCTAGCATAATAGAAACAGGCTGGGGGTCACATACCTCTCTCTTTTTTTCTCTGTGAGAGAGTAACTGTTGCCTGACTCCTTTCTCCCAAAAGAGAGGTTATAAAAGATCATGATGAGGTTGCTTCTTTATATTTTTGCTGTTCTTTATTTAAAAATGTATGGCATAGTTCCAAAGGAGTTGCCGTAGTTTCTCACTAATTTTCTTAATTACTGTTTTTAATGGTGTAATTGCGTTTTAGAGATGTAATGTTTCTAATTTGTTATAGTTTACTACACCCTTGTGAGAAAGGACATCTACATCTTGCAAATTAAGAAATTGCCAGAAAAAAAGGAAGTGACTTGCCTAATGTCACACAGAAAAACTGTGAATTAGCAGATGAATATGGAATTAGGCATAATTAGAACTCATCAGTAAGCTTCCTCTTTAATGAAATCTACCTGGAGACCCATCAAGAGGAATAGCTCAAACTTTTTGAAATGTAGAGCAGGAAATTTGACTTCTTTTTTTGCTCATTATAACTGAATTATTGAGACCTTTAATGCAAAACTTGGTGTTTTTCACTGGAGCCAGACTTGACTGGCATTGCTGTATCAATATTTCTGGAAAAGATTGATGACTTTAAAATGCATTTGCTCTGACTAAAAGTGCTGACCTAGCATTACTTTTCAGTGTAACTGATGTAAAGATTTGAAAATGTTTCTTCTAATTCTTCATCATGTTATATAGCAGGGTGCTGGAACCAGCTCGTAATAACTTGTGAGAGCCAAATTTTCAGTAATTTTGTAAGCCAGGTGGTTAAACACAGCCATTACTAAAAATTAAATTATGGAGGATGGAGCCAAGATGGCCGAGTAGAGACATCACTTGTGGGACCGTCCTGGTGGGAAGTAGGATATCAGACTGAGGAGAGGGGAGGAGAGTCGTAGGTCAGGTGAGGATGACGGCGAGAGATGACAGAGATGGCTAGGGACCCCACGGAGAAAAGCTGCAAAACTGAGAAGGAGGAAGAGAAAGAGGAGAAGATATTGATGAGGATCAAACCCAGAAAGGCCCGGAGCCCAGCGCAAGGGTAAGGGGGACTCCCGTCCCCCTCCTACGTGCCATTGGTGAGCAATGGGCCACTAAGTTTATTGAAGGCTTTTCCACCCTCCCCAGGCCCAGGCATGGTGACTAATAAGGAATAGGGAGGTGAAATGGCAAGCTCCAGAGGTTGGCCAGTCCATGAGGGGTGCCCCCCAGAAGAGCCCCACGGGAGGACTGAGTGCTGGCTGTCTTCCATCCAGACACTTCCTCCCCTGCACCTCCCCTAACCACTGCACCTGAGAAAACAGTCTGAGCTCGGGCTCAACTGGAGCCATCCCCGCTCCCTTACCCAGTACAACCACGAGAGGAGTTTGAGCCAAGAAGTTCACCAGTAGCCATGTCTCTCTGGCAGGTGCGCACTCCAGGGTGAGGTCTCCGCACAGAGAGGGGGACCACACCTCTTCCCTTTAGGACTTGGGGTGGAACAGAGGTGCACAATTTGAGACCTCCCTCCTGGCCAGCATCTCATGGGGTGGTGTGTGGGAAGCTCAGATAAGCAAGCGGGTCCTGGTGCCCCCCAGACATGAGAGGGCTCTATGGAAAATAGTACAGAGATTACTCAAAGAACTAAAATAGACCATTTGATCCAGCAATCCCACTTCTGGGTTTACACCCAAAGGAAAAAAAGTCATTTCATCAAAAAGACACCTGCGCTCGAATGTTTATAGCAGCACAATTCACAATTGCAAAGCTGCGAAATCAGCCCAAATGCCCATCAATTCGTGAGTGGATTAATAATAACGTGCTGTAAATGTATACCGTGGAGGACTACTAAGCCATAAAAAATGAATCAATACCTTTTGTAACAATCAGGATGGAACTGGAAACCATTCTCCTAAGTGAAGTATCATAAGAATGGAAAAATAAATACCACATGCACTCGCTATTAAATTGGAACTAATTGATCAGCACTCGTGTGCACGGATGGAAGTAAAACTCAAAAGAAATCAAGCAGGGGGGAGAAAAAAGAGGGGGCGGATGAAATCGCACCTATCCGGTACAATGCACACTATCAGGGTGATGGGTATACTTGTAACTTTGACTCATGCAGTACAAAAGTAACCTATGTCACCAAAACATTTGTACCCCTGTAATATTCTGAAATTTAAAAAAATTAACATAAATAAAATACATTAATAATTAAATTATGTAAACTTAAAATTTAAAAACCATTGAAAACAAAGATGATAAATATCAAAGTTCATCCTTTCCTAATTCCTAATTATTTCATATTAATATTATATTATTGTCTATACTCTGGAGGTTATTTACTCTATGGCATCTCTATGGTGGAAATATTATATAATTATACGTTACTGAGCATGTCTTCCCAACACTAGGTTCGTGGTTTTGTGTTAGAAGCTTGAACATGGTGGGAATATTTACACTAAAAAAATCTGCAATTGCTGAAAATAAGGACTTGGTTTATTGTTTTGTTGACTGTCTAGACTTAACAAAAGTAGAAAAGAAAATGATAATGCAGATTAAATTTCGAAGTATTTCTTGCGTATAACTCTTACATTGTTACTGGCCCTCCGAAATTGAAGAAAGCCCCTTTTAGTACTCAAATACTATTATTCAACTCAGCAAAAACTTGCTTACCTCACTGATGAATGAGTGATGTTCCACTATTTGTCTTCATTACTTCATCTTCATCTTACTTGTTAAGATAAACTTTCCTGTCGGAAATACACATCTGTCAGTTGAAATTTTTGTTTTTCTGTTAATACAAGGGTTCAGCAAAAATCACTGAAAGCATTCTCTGAGAATCAATTGATAAAGGATTTATAATAAGGAGTATTTTACTCATCTGTCACCCCTTATCCTCGGGGGATGTGTTTCAAGACCTCCAGTGGATGCCTGAAACCGTGGATAGTACCAAACCCTGTACATACCATGTTATTTTTATCTGATAACCAAGACAACTACTAAGTGACTAATGGCTGGTTAGCATGTACAGCATGGATACCCTGGCCAAAGAAGTGATTCACATCCTGGGCAGGAACTGCGTGCGATTTCATCATGCTCACTACTCAGAACAGTGCACAAACTTAGGAATTGTTTAATTCTGGATTTCTCATTTAATATTTTTGGGCCATGATGAATTATGGGCAACTGAAACTGTGGAAAGAGAAATTGTAGGTAACGGGAGTGACTACTGTATTTCATTATGGTTACTTATAACTTTAGATATTCCCTTTATCCTAGCAACATATTAATATGTATATGTGTATCTATGTACATTTATATACACACACTTTTTTTTTTCAGAAAGCTGGTGGGTAGTGGGTTTAATAGTAGTCCCCCCCAAAAGATATGTCCTAATTCCCAGAACTTGTCAGTTTCATATACTATGGTAAAAAAGTGAGTATTACCTAATGTTGCGAAAGTGTGATTAGGTTAAGGAACTTAGGAGGAAGTGCTCCTGCTGGGCCCTAACTGTAATCACATGTATTCTTACAAAACACGCAGAAGAGAAGACACAGAAGAGGACAAGTCAGCTGACCCAACGCAAGGTGTGATGAAGAGCCATTTTCGGGGCTGCTTTGAGTATGGGGTGAAGAAGAATGTGTTGAAATTAGCAGGACTCTGGTCTCCCAATTCCTGGCTGCTTATGTGTTTATGTTTCAAGGCAATTCATTTTTACATACGGTCAAAATAAAATTCATTATTTTAAAGTTCTAAACTACTCTGACCTTCTGCTAATGTGCAGTGTGCCCCACTACCAATCCTCCCAAGAAGGGGCTCTTCAGACTTAATGTCTTTCACTCCCCCAGTTAAACTTGCCAAATCCTTCATGTGACAATGTATTAAGTCACCTCACCTTGTTGGCAACCTTTCATCAGATTTCTTGCCTGCATACTCGTCTTTGCTATTCTTTGTCCTTTAGCCATTTCACTTCCATTTATTACTGAGATCACCCAGCTTCTCAGATAATTAGTTTTTGAGTATTGCATCATTTCCTTTCTGCATAATCGCTATTCTAAGCGGTGCAACATCTTGGAATTAAGAAGGGCTTGTGAATCTTCGCATCAGATTGATATACTAATTTGGAGGTTATTTGCCTTCTCTATGATTCTGTTGCTTTTCTGTCATGCTTCAACTCCATAGCTTGTTTATCTCTATCCTAATAAGCCTTTCTGTTCTGGTTGCCTTGGTGATGACTCTATTGTATTTGGTTTCTCTTGTGTTGTCCTGTACTCACTTTATTAATCTTATTGATGGAAGAGCAGAAAGAAATGTAAACATACTTCCTTTCTGCCTGAGAAGGGAAGTATGTTTGAATTAAATTAAAATGGCGTGATTATAAAATCTCGATGTGCTAAAACCTAGGCTTTGCCATGATTTCAAAATGAAAGAAAGAAAGAAAGAAAGAAAGAAAGAAAGAAAGAAAAGGAGAGGAGTGAGGAAGAAAGGAAGAGAGAAAGAAAGAAAGAAAATAAAACAATTTAGACAAAATTTGTTGAGTACCACCAGTAAGCCTGTGTTTGGCATTGGTTAAAAAACAAAAAATAAAACTGTGAGCAAGACCCCAGTCCCCCAGGCTCTGGTGGGGGACTCAAGCATTTGCAAATGCTTTATAAATTCATCCAGATTCTTTTATTTGTAGCAACTCCAGGGTATCTTCCATTAATTTCCTTAGTGTATCTATATATATATATATAGTTTTATCGCACAAAAATAATTAATGGTCCAGGAGGTTTCCCTCACTACTCATGTTTACAAGGGCCGCTCACATTATGCCTGGGGCTCTCTCTAGAACCTGTGGATATTTGCTATTTATAGAAAACCCTCTAAATATGTTCAAGCATTTACTCTCTTTGTATCAACTTCCTCAGTTACTTCTAAACGACTATGTTTAAGTTCTCCTTACAGTTGAAAGTATGGCCTTTTCAAAAAATTTGAAGTTTGGCAATCTTCATTTCAAAGGCAGAGAATAGCATCATTTTAAGAAATTTAGCCTTTCCTGATTCTGCTGTTTCAATTTCCACATCAATTGGCAGTCAGATTTAATATTTTCCCCTTCTACTTCCTGTGATGTTGAACTTTGCAATATTCTAGGAAATATTATTCTGTTGTGTAGTGTTTGTGTTTACACTAATTGCCTTCAAGAGCATAAAGTCATCTTTAGCTATATATTTGGACTTGCCACATAATTTTAGTCTTAATGTATCCTTGTTTAGGATGAGCTTAAAGGAGCATGAGCTATGCAGCAGGACATTTTCATAGGAGTTCTTACAGGTTTAAGTAAGCCTCTCACAGATGCTGGGAAAATGCTTCTTACAACAGCTTTGCTGAGATAAAATTGGCATACAATGAACTGCACATGTCTAAACTGTAAAATATGTTAAAATGGAGATACATCTGTAAAACCATCACCGCAATCAAAATAGTGAGCCTATTCATCATTCCCAAATTTCCTCCTGCTATTCTGTGATACCTTCTCCCAGCACTTCCCATCCGCCCCTCATCCCCAGCCAATCAAGTATAGATGAGTAGCTTGTATTTTCTAGAATTTTAGATAAAAATTATCATAGGTACTCTTTTCTGTCTGGCTTCCTGCACCCAGCATACTTTTTGAGATTCTTTCGTGTTTTGCGTCTCAATCTTTCATTCGTTTTTATTGCTGCGTATTTTTCATTGTCCTGGTAAACCACAGTTGTTTATCCATTGACCTATTAATGGACATCTGGGTTATTTCCAGCTCTGGGGTGTTATAAATAAAGTTGCCACGGACATTTGTATAGACTTTGGAAATATACTTTCATCTATCTGGAAAATAGCTACAAATGGAAAGAATGGGTTATATGATAGGCATATGTTTATCATTTTAAGAAACTGCCAATTTTTTTTCCAAAGTGGTTGTGATATATCCGCCAGCAATGAATTCTATTTTCTCTGCATTCTGCATCTTTACATTGTATTGACAGTCTTCTTGGATTATAGGCACTATAATAGGTATGTAATGGTATCTTCACGTGGCTTTAATGTTCATTTCCCTAGTGATTACTGGTCTTGAACATTCTACTCGTATGCTTATCAGCCACCCATGTATCTTCTTTCATGGAGTGTCTGTTCAAATCGTTTGCTCAGTTTTAATTGAGCAGTTTGTTTTCTTATTGAGTTATGAGGGTTCTTTACATACTCTGGACCCAAGTTGGTAACCAGACGTGTACTTTGAAAGTATTTTCTTCCCAGCCTATAGTTTGTGTTTTTATTCTCTTAACAATATCTTTCACAGAGAAGTTCTTAAATTTATGAAGTCCAACACATTGATATTTTATTTTATGGATCATGTTTTTGTTGTTGCATTTAGGAAATATTTTTCTAATCAAAGATCTTTTTCTATGTTTACTTCTATAAGTTTTATAGTTTTAGATTTTACATTAAATTTATGAACCATTTTAGTGTAACATATGGACTGAAGTCCTAGTTTTTAATGGCTATCCAATTTTCAGCACCATTTGTTGAAAAAAAACCTATCATTTCTCTACTGAATGGCTTTTGCACCTTTTCAAAAATGAATCCCATGTATGTTTGGGATTTATTTCTGGACTATTTTCTTCCATTGATCTACTTGTGTGTCTTGATGCCAGTCCCATACTATCTGGATTACTGTAGCTTTATAACAGTTTTGGAAGTCAGACAGTCCTCCAACTTTGTCCTTTTTATCAACCTTTATTTATTTTTTGCTACTTTTGGTACTTTGTACTTCCATATATATTTTAGAATGTACTTGCCAATTTATACAAAATCTCTGACGGGATTTCAGTTGAGATTACATCAAATCTATAGATTAAATTGGAAAGGATGGGTATCTTAACAATATTAATTCTTCTGAATTAATGATTATAATTAATTTTTGTAATTCTTCTACAGAATAATCCTTCTTAGATATGTAAATATCTATATATCTTGATTTATTTAAGTCTTATTTTTTCTCAGTAATATTTTGTAGTTTTGGGGTCACAGGTATTGCATACCTTTTGTTAGATTTTTCACTAAACATTTACTATTTTCTCATGCTACTGTAGATGTTATTATTGCATTTAATTTCAATTTCTAATTATTTGTGTCTAGTATATAGAAATAGAATCGATTTTTGTGTGTTGATCTTATACCCTACTATCTTCCTAAATTCACTAATGGCTTCTTTTTTTCTATTCCAGATTTTCTATATTGACTATAATGCTGACTGTGAATAAAGACAGTTATACTTCTCCTTATCAAATATGAATGACAATTTTTTTAATCTAACTCTATTGCATTGGACAAAACCCCCAGTAAAATATTGAATAAAGGTGGAGAGAGTGGAAATTTTAGCTTCCTTTCGATTTTTAGGGCAAAATTTGGCATGATATTAGCTCAAAATATTATCTCAAGATATTGCCAAATATACCGAGGGACAAAACTGACCCCAGCTGAAAACCACTACTCTGATGTCTTTGCACAGTCCTTTCCTTGCTCTTAGGTCATTTTCTTGCATGCCCGTGCTGATCAGTACTCACCTGGACACTCAGAGAGGACCCTGTGAAGATTTGTGGAGTTCTCTCTCTGTGCAGCCATCTCCTCTGCATTCCTCTGCCTTGTGAATTCCAGCCTTGCTTTTTTTCCCCTGATGCTCTGCTTTTTCCTCTCAACTTAGGGAGTCTGCTGGGCTCTTTTCTGGATCCCTTCTTATTGTGCTGCAGCCTGGAAAGTTTCCCTAAGCAGTGCTCTCGGCAATTGCAGGACTCGATTCTTTTATTTTTCACCTTTAGGGACCACTGCTCTTTGTTGTCTGATGTCCAATGATTCATGAATTTTTTATTTTCTGGATTATAAATTGTTTCAGATAAGATGGTAAATCTGGTTCCTGTTACTCAGTCTTGGCCAGAAACTGTAGTATCTAATGCTTGTAATTATATAAATATTATATTATTGAGAAATAATATCTCACATTTACGATGCTCTGGAATGTGTGAATGTCCTTGGGTTTAACATTTACTCTTTATTGGCTTTCTATACTTAGAAGAGAAAAAGATTATTCCTATAAAATTTGCCATTATTATGTGAATATCTATCATGTCAAAATTTTTATTCGAGAGTTATAGATCTAAAAGTTTCCTTAACTGAAATAAAATCTGGAACTGACTCACCAGATCTTACTTGCAAAAGTAACTATGACATCTGACTTGAATTATTACATGATTATCAACAGGATGGTAAAGCATAAATAAGAATTGAAAGCCAAAAGTGAATTTATATTAACCTTTAACAACTAACTAGAATTGGAATATTTAGAAGATAATTAGAAGGATTGAGCAAGTTATTCTCATTAATACATTTTATTTTATTTCCTTCTATAATCAAGAATTAAGAGATAAATATATGTAAATAATTTTTTCTTTTTTAATATCTTCTAATATTGTAATAATTTTAACTTGATAATATTACATTATTTATCCTTGCATCCTACCCATTAACTTTTGGCAGTTTCCAGAATCCACCCTCTCCAACTTGAGTTGGCATTCCCAGAAAATTGCCCAAGTTTTAAGCATACTCCATGTTAATCTGTTATTGAAACTCAGGACCAAGTTCTTCTAAAAAGAAACTACCATGAATGCAGTAAGCTAATTTATGTTGATTTGTAATTATCTTTTACTATAATTCTCACCCCAGCATGTGAATTTTCATTCAACCCGATTCATTGATATCTACTATGCTCCAGTCATAATTTCATCTGCTGGAGTAGAGCGTTTGCTAATTTCTTCTTGCAAAACATGGTCCCTGGGATAATAGAATAATTTTCAGAATGGACTAAACTGTTAGAAATGGCGAAACACTAAATTGTCCTTTATAAGAACAAACTGAGTACGCATTGCACCTACATGCAATCTGTCACCCTAGCATAGCATTTTACACGGAACAGGGAGTACAGCTGTGTTTTCATAACACAGTGTGGTTCTAGCATCCCACACAATGCTTGGATACTATCGCAGGGAATTGGAATACACCTCTACACAAACCACTGGCAAACTTTGAAATTCTGCCTCCCTCCCCCCATGGATCTAATTATTTTTTTCTATCCAATTATTTTCTTTATTATTCCAGTTCTGCTTTCTTACTAATTCTTATTATTTTAATTAAAACCACCAAATAGAATTTTAAAATACATATGTTTTACATTTTATAATAATGTTCTTAATTTGATATTCTTGGATAAAATCTATTTTTTAAATTGAAAAGTTTAATTATAGCTGAGGTAAAAGTTCTTTTTGTCTGAAATTCACAGAGATTTTGAGTTCAGCCTTTTACAAACATTTATATTCTCACATATGACCTAGACCAGAGATCATCACTACCTTACATAGACATTATTAACGTTTTCAAAATTTGTCTTACATCTTCAATCTGTTCTATGCTGGCCCAGGCCAATTTTTCCATTCACAATTATTAGGGTTTTGTTTATTTATTTAATAAATATCACTAATATCCAATAATTAGCTAGGTGAAAGCCAAGAGTTTGCTTTTCTTAAAATGCTACTACCAGACAGTAAACAAGATAAAAGGAAGTTTCAGAATACTGCTACTTATGCAAACAGTCACATAACCTTTTCTTAGAAGTCTCGTGGAGTTCAGCTCATTATCATTTTAGGCATTCTGGTGAGAAATCTTGCACGAAAGGTTAACTCGAGGCATATATGACGATATTCTAGCAGCAGAATTCAGCTGTCTTTCTGGTTGAAATGTAGAGACATAAGTCTTCATTAAATGTCCAAACCAAGGGCTGAATCAAACGTTTTTGGTCTAGGTTACTACTCTGAAAGATACAACCTGCTAAGCAAATCAAAATGCTTTGAATAACACACATCACCAATGAAAAATTATTTCTAACATCTCTTGTATTAATTAACAAACTCACAAGAGCTAAAGATCACAGAAAACATTTTATTGAATTCTGGCATTTGAACTCCAGCCAACTAACCAATCATCTCTGGAGTATGTATTCTTAATTAGGATCATTCAAATTAACCACCAGTCTTTAAAGTATGGATTAAAGTACACTTACACACACACACACACACACATGCACACACACACCACCCGGCTGAAGCATTTTAATGCAAGTTATGGCTGTAGAACAAAGCCTACATGTTTCAAATCCATGCTACAAATATATTCCAGATTCACCTCTTTAAAACACACCCGTATTTTTTCACACTTCCTGCTCAAAAGATTCAATTCTGATCCATGATCTATAGAGTTAAATCCAAGCCGCTCAGCCTGACAGTAGTAGGCATCCAAGATCTGGCGCCATGTACCTCACGAATCTTAACTTGAATCATTTCTTTAGCCATCTTTTTAATTACTCACACTACTCTTCTCAATTTTTTTTTCTTACCTTTACGACTTTTTCTTCTCCATTTCCATGAGTAAATACCGTTGTTCTTCATAAATGCTAATGATCCCAATTTTTCCTCTACTCTCTTTAATACATTTCACTGTGGCTAATATGCTCATTGGTCTTCAACGACTACCATGCGTTGAGTTGACAAAAGGAGGTGAGTTGAGGAGACAAAGCAGGGGAAAGAGCAGGAATATTCTGGAAGAGGTGGGCAGGGGGTCTGCTGCACAGAGAGAGAGAGAGAGATCTTCAAGCTAAATCACAGTGGCAGAGTGCAGGATTTGAGGCTTAAATTATTGTACGAGTAGCAATTTGAAGAAAGACCGCAGGCCAAAGAAGAAAATAAAATCTAAGAAAAGAGAACTTGAGGAGAGGTCCTCAAATATGAAGACAAAGCATTAGCCTTCTCTCCAACAGTGTCTGAAAATTCCATGACACTGATTGCATAATGATTTTCCCTTTCTTTGGGAATAAAGGATACTAACGTTATAAACTCTTACGTACGGTATTTCAAAGTTAATTGCAAACTTTTCCATGATGTATTTACATATTTATAGTGAAGGAGAATAAATAACATATGCAAATTCCATATTTAAAATTCCTTTGTACAGAAACCCAGATGGCTTGCCCTTTTTATGTAGGTATTCCTGCCTACCAGATTAAAGAGAAATAGTCACAAATGACGCAAAAGGAGAACGTGCGTGGACATAGCCCAAAGGACTGGGAAGTAGGTAGAGGCCTACACTCTATTCCCCAGAAAAACAGAACAGGTGTGGAATATCACTTTCCCAGTTGTCACGCCCTCATTTGTCCCTTTTTGCCTTCTCTGTGATCATTAGCATCAAGCAACTATTGCTCAGAGCGCAACATCAACTGACAAAACTGAAATTGCCCCTCCTCAGGCAGAGAACTGAAAGCCGTTCAGGTATCGTTAGGATGCAGTTTGAGTTCTCATAAGGAATGATGAGTATGTGGTACCCTTTTATCAGGTTTTGCCTGATGTTGCTCTGAAGTGCTTTGTTCATTCTGATTAGAGGAATCAAAGTCCTGTCTATTCCGGAGAGAGATGTGTCTAGATTCTGGCAGATTTTAAAAGAGTGTACTTTAAAAAGAAGCGAAAATGCTGATAATTTAGAAGTGAACTTTATTTTTCCAGAATCTCTCTACATGGGAGAAAGATCTATCAAGTGAAAGCTTGGAGAAAGCAACCAGCGACCACTATTGATACCTGTATACCCTAAGCATTTCAGGTGGGTAGTTCTCAGACGAAATTTCTTCTTTTCTTTGCCTGGGTGACAGGGAAACCACAGGACGATGATACCCACACCTGTATCACACATCCAGGCCTTTATCCTAAGCACCTTTCCCGCGTATCTACTGCACGCTGCACATTTGCGATTGAGTATATTAATTCTGCAAATGTTTGAGACTTGGGTAATGGTCAGCAATTAAGGTGTGATTCCTGAACTCATGGAGATTATATTCCAGGTAACCTTTATTGACTATATTACCCTATTTAATCTTCACAACAACTTTTTTGTTCTCTTTCATGTATAACTAAGTTAAAGTAACTTGCTCAAGGTCACGTGATTGAAGGAAGGGAAGCTGTTATGAGTCACAAGCAAATTGAAGTTCGCATTCACATATCCAACACTGAACGCCTGGTCTCTTTTCCCTCCTCTCCGTTAAAAATGAGAGAGAGAGAGAGAGAGAGAGAGAGAGAGAGAGAGAGAGAGAGAGAGAGAGCCTTCTTTCTTCATATAGTCCCAGTTTCTACTGATGAAGTACTCAGTTGCATAAACAAGAAATCTTTAGTTACCTTTGACTTCTCTTTCTTCTTCACCACCTACTTAGTCACCAACTATAGTCAATTTTTACAACCTAAATGTTTTTCAGTCCCATCCAAATGCTACTGTTTTGTTTCAGGTCTTTATTATTTCTCTCATAAAATAGTTTAATAGTTCCCTAACTGATGTAGCTTTCAGCTAGTCTATACCCTTCCCATCTATTCTCCACATTGTCACCAAATGACTGCTCAAAAATCCAAATCTAATCAATTCACTCCCATATTATTCCCTTCCATGTTTGTCAATTACCTTCAGTGAAAAACCTTGAAACCGTCTGTGTACCTCCCCCATAAGCATCTCTTGTTACAGATCTGAGTGTGCTCAAATTGCAAGATGCTAAAACCTCTTTGGAGAACAGCTTCATGTTTCCATATAAAGTTGAGCATGCACTTACCACTTGAACCAGCAATTCCACTCCTAGGTATTATCTCAAGGGAATTAAGAATATGCATTGACTCGAGGCTTCATATCAACTTTATTTGCAATAGCCAAAAATCTAGAAACAACTTAAACAAACCACTAACAGATAAACAAATCGGGCTGCCTATTAATATAATGATGTTCTGGAGCTTCCTAGTCACCACCCACGAGAGACTATTGTTACATTTTCATGAATTTTTTCCAGCTGGTTGAGGTCATGTTGGTAGTTTGTCACAGCAGTGGAAGGAGTAGTCACACAATGGAAACTGACAAACTGCACATCAAGTCTTTTTGTTTTTTTCTCCTCCAGAAAGCTGTTTTTAAAACATTCATCACCGCATCACTGGTTCTATTTAAAAATAGGGAATTCTTGCTTGGAATAAATTGAAACAAAATACAGATATGTGCAACAACATGGCAGAATCTCAAAGATGCATTGAGTGAAGGAGGCCAGACAAGAAAGATGACAATACGTATGATTTTATTTTTATGCCATTCTTCAGGCAAAAATAATCTACAGTGACAAAATATATTATAATAGTTGCCTCGGGCCAAGACTTTTGTGTTGATGGGAGGTTTACTGCTTAAGGATATAAGGAAACGTTTTTGAGGTAATGGAAATGTTCTGTATCTTGACTGCAGTAGTTGTTCCAGGAATACATTTGTCAAAACGTGTTAAACTGTACATTCAAAATGGATTCATTCTATTTAGTGTAAATTATACCTCAATAAAATATACATAAACAACACCTGTCCAGATACAATGAATATATTGGAAACTACCTGAGTCATCTTGTTTCTAGCCTTGTAATCTCTGTGTGAGATGCTTATATTTTAATAGGAAAGATTCACAAAATTAATCTCATTGGAAGTGTTTTGATTAAAATTTTTCTTTGCATTTTTAAGTGTTATCTCTACTTAATAGTTTTTCTCTGATATTTAGAATTGCTAAACTTAATTTTCTTCAAGTTAAATTGTTCTAGGAGGTGTACCGAAAGCAATTTTCCGGTCAGATGTAGTATTAGCTTCTGAAAGCAATAGGAACACAATTCCGCAAGGAACAGAGATATTAGTGACTGGTATAGTTAATACTGCATTAGAATCAATTTAAATACTAATAAAAGACTTACCTAATAAAAAGCTGTAATTATTTGTTTGTTTGTTTTCCTGACTTCTTTGCAAATATTAAAAGTGGGTTGGAAGTATTATTGGTACTCGTGAAGACTTTTAAGGTTATAAAAGAAAACACTATTTTACGTAGGAAGACAAGTTGCTACAATTCAAATTTCTTTTGAAGCTATACAAAGTTTACTGCTGTACAAATTTTAAATTTAGCATTACAAGTCTTATTTTACCTTTAATGTGTAGTGCCATAAAAAATATAAGAAGTCCTTGAATTTCTCTTGAGACATTTATATTTATCTTTGTCTACTGTCCAAAAGAAATTGCCCTGCAGAAGTATGTGTTAAAGGTAATTTAGTCTATGAGGTATTACACATTTGTAGTGGTGATGTCTGTTAGAACTTCTAATTAAAGACAGAGATGAAATGTGTTTACATCCATGTATAATAATTTTTAAAGCTCATTTTCATTCTTTGCTCATGAATAATTCTATCTATCACTCAAGCCAGAAATTGGATCTCTTAGGAACTGCAAATTGTTTTGGAGAGATGTGTGCCGAACTTTAGTTGATAAGGAGAAAAATTATGTTATCTCTTTTCTATAAGAGCTGATATAAATAAACTTCTCCATTGTGCTTTCTTGCTGTATTTACCAAGTCTGTATCAAATCTTAGACCTCATGATAACACATCCACTATAAGATCGAACTATTTGGGGAATGACTCCAGCAGACCGCAAGAACCTGAGTTCTTCCCTCCCTCTGCCTAGGGTCTTTCTCTAGATAAGCTCTCTTGGTCCACATGCAGCTGTGGCCAATGGGGGCTCCTAGGAGTGGTAAAGCAGGGAAGGAGGATGGATACTTCAAACAGTATGAATTTAGGATTGGCGAATAAGAACCCCACCCTCCAATCCTTCAGGCAAAAGTTTTATGTACGTGCTACAGGATTTATCAGAGGGTCCCAAGTGGAATTCAGCTCCAGTTGGCCACATTGATGACAAGCACAATAATTTCCCCTTTACCGTTTTCTCCTTCCTTGTCTCATTCTTCCCACTCCCTGCTCCAGCTCCCTAGGCTCACCTCCCAAATAAAACACCCAAGCTTTTATCTCAGGCTCTGCTTTACAATCGAACTCAAACCAAGACAACTTTGTCTCTGTAATTATTT
>RJWJ010036559.1:0-16015 GCA_004363605.1 Indri indri | reverse complement strand
TCATTGAGTTTTCTTACAATCCATGTTTGAAATTCTGTCATTTCAGTATTCTGAGTTTGGTTAATGTCCATTGCTGAGGAGCTGTTTTTCCTCTTTGGGGCTGTGCTTTCCGTTTGATTCTTTATACTCCCAGAGTTCTTTTTTGCAGGTTCCTTCTCATCTGGATCAGTTGTTCCTTCTTGCCTTTAGATTTTTGTTTCGATAATAACACGCCCTGTTTAGTCTCTGATCCAGTAGGTGGTGTTTGTGGTTGAGATTTGACCACACCCTTTATAACGAATCAGTAGATGTGGTAAAAGGGTGTGCAGAATGACCTCCCTGTCAGTAGGTAGCAATTGCTGGGAGGAGCGAGCTGCAGTGCTGTTTTTTGGGTCCTGTAACCAGCTTTTGTTTCTCTCGAGAGGCCCTCGGTGCCTCGGGTTGTGGGTGGGGCCCTGGGACTTCCAGGTGTGTCCTTATTCTCCACCTCAGTGGTGACAGGCCTGGGAGTGAGTCTGGGCAGAGCTGGGTTGGGTAAGCCTGCCCTCAGGCTCCACAAATGCTGTTAGCCGGGGTCAAAAGTCTGTTCTTTGCTTCTGTGCAAAGCTGCTGGGAGGGGCTGAAATGGCTCCACTCAGCTGAAAAGTCTGCGTGTGGGGGATGGGGCTGTCTGAGACCTGCACTGTGGAGCAGGTCTCACTTCTTTCCACCCTCCCCTATTCCGTGGTTTCTCCCAGGCCTCTGCCAGCCAGCAGGATGTCAGTCCAATGGATCTCCCCTGGCTGTGATGTGGCCTGGGATGTTCCCTACCCAGGATTGCAGCCTGAGCTGGGTGCACTGCCCTCTTTTGGGAGGAGGGTTGCTGCTCAGGCACGCTGATCTGACCCTGAAGGCGGACACTCCTCAGTAGGCTCTTTCACAGATATCCCTTCTGTCCCTGGGGCAGTGTGATTGTGGCCTGTGTGTACAGGGTCTGTTCTGCAGGCCTGTCCCCTGGGCCCTGGAGATCAATCCCTGACCCTGCCAGGGGGAAGGGTGCTGGTCTCAAATCACCTACAGAGTGCCCAAGCTGGATCGATTTCACTCCACCTCGGGATTTGCCCCACTCTCCTGGAGTCCCCAGGCAAGCAGCACCAGGGAGGGCTGGCGGGTAGGGAGCTTTCAGTCTGAGTACCCCTCACTCTTCTGTAGGGCCCCAAAAGGAAAGGTCCCATTCCTTCGAGATGCCTCTGTGTGATGGCTAAATTGTCTCTCTGGGCACCTACAGGTAGGGAAGGGGAAGGAGAGAATGGAGCACTATGGCGTCTGCCAATAGGCTCGGGTCTATGCATGGGGAGGTGCCCCGAGGGAGCTGGGAGCCTGGTGCCCTCTCTGCAAGAGGCCATCGCTCACTGGCAGCAGGCATCTCTGGGCTGGTGATGGCATGTCTTTCCAACCGCTCAGGAGCCCACCAACAGTCCGAGATGCAAGGGAGGGGAAAGTTATCTGCTCCACCTACCCTTGTCGCTGGTCTCCAAGCCTCTCAGGGATGTTTCTCCTTCCAGTTCTCCTTCACAATGTCTTCCTGTGGAGTCTCCTGTAGTTTCAGGCACCGTTCCTTCCAACCCTCATCCGATCTATGTTTTTCTGCTAGTTTATTTTTTTCACTTCCTTCTAAAATCTGTCTTTTTTGCAGAGACACTCTGACTGGCAGCTTTTCTTGTCCGCCATCTAGGCTCCTCCAGCAGTCTTACTTTTTGAAATTTCCTTTGTCTTCTAAGATCCATTTTCTCTTTATGCATGTCTTATCTTTGACTATTCTTTTACTATAAATTTTATAACTTATAGTAAAATCACTGAGGCTCAATGATTTTTACCACTGTTCTCTTTCTTCGGTATGGCTCCTCTGGTCCATCCCCATTATGGATTGCCTTGTCAGCTCCCTCTTTTTTCTAGCCTCGAAGTGTATGTATTTCTAAGTTCTCAGTAGCCTTCAAGACAAGCCAGCTTATTCTACAGTAACCAATAACCCTCACATTTTCAGTGGTTTGAAACAACAAAGGCCTTTTTTTGCTCATGCTAGATATCCATCAGCATGGATCTGCAATGGGGCCTTGCTCATTGAAGGACTCAGAGTTAGTAGGGATTCTTCTTGACACATGCTTTATGACTGCTGAAGCAGGACAAAAGCAGTATAGTGAATTCTTTACTGTCTCTTTCAGCTTTTGTCTGGAAGTGACATAAATCATGTTACTAACATTTAGTTGGTTTAAAGCAATCATATGGTGATGCTGTCACATACCTGGAAGGGGATAAAAACTGGACTACTTGTAAAAACTCTACTGACCACCATACATTTCTTACTAACTTCGGTAACTTTACTCTTTCCATATCTGACTTTATGGTGTCATCTAATTCTTGTACTCATGACTCCCAAAGCTTATAGCTAGAGGCCAGACATCTTTCTTTAGCCCATAAGTAACACGTCCATTTGGCTTCTCAAACCCCAGACTATTGGACATTAAAATTAAAAATTTAAAATATATTTGTCACCATTCCATCTAAAATTGTAACTATACTTCCCTACTCCTGTTAATGGCACCTCAATTTTCCCAATAAACCAGGTTGGGATACTTAGTCAACATCCTTTCTTTCTATAATTTCCCATATCAGTGCTAAGGTTTAGTGATTTTTGCACTGCACTGTCTCTTCAATGTGGGTCCTCTGCTCCATCCCCATTAGAGTTCTCCTTGCCAGAATCTTCTATGTGTTTTTGCATGGACTTTTGCAATAGGTTCCAAACTAGTTTTTTAGCTTTTTCATAGGCCCTGGACATTTTTGCCAGTGTAATCTTATGTCTTGATGACATTACTCCCCTACCCAAAAATCCTCTTTCATTTCCCACTGCCTATAAAATTAAGTAATGACTTTCTTATCCTGGCATTCAGTCTTCACACCTTGTCTTCAACCTAACTTTCTGTAGGTTGTCTTTGCTGGCCCTTTGTTTTTCCTTCATTTCTTTGCTCCATATGATGTATACCCCAATGTCCCATACGAACTTTTGGCGACCAATCATCCCTGTTTACACAGGACTGAGAAATTTTCTGTGATGTAGGGCTTCTAGTGATAAAACCTGAGAAATCTCAGGAAAACTAAGATGAGTTGGCCTCCCTACACAGTCCATTTCCACCATTCCCCAGACATTCTACATTTTATGACTTTGCTCACATCCTCTGACCAGAATGACTACCTATCTTTATTCTGTCCATTGAAATTCTAGCCATTCTTTGTGCTCAATCTACTCCAAGAAGCTCTTCTTCCCAATCAGAATTAATATTTTCCTCCAGTGTTTTCTCACAGTATTTTGTATTTCTATTTACTCTCTGTTATAGCACATACCACTTCCTTCATTAAAATGTAGTTAATTGCATATATGTAGTACATATTTACCTCTCTCTCTAGATTGTTAGCTCTTTGAGGGGAGGAAACCTGCATCATTTGTCTCTTTATCTGGTACAATGCTGCATCCATGATAGGCATTAATAAATACTTTTTTGAAGGAAATTAAGGAGCAAAGAGAAAGATAAGGGCTAAGAAAGAAAGAAATAGGAGCATAGAGAGGGTACAGAAGGAAGCACAGCGTGGAGATGGGAGGATCTCATGCATATCCAGCTCATTTTTCCTCCAGTGATTCCAGATCTTTTTCTTTACCACTGATACCCCACCCAGACATTTTTCCTAATAACCATCCAAAACAACCCCTAATTTATTTTAGTAACTGGTTTTCATCACTGCTTACTTATTACCTAGTCTGGTTGTTTACCTGTGCTGGCAACACCAATTATTTACTTGTTCTCTGCCAGCTAACATTATACAACTGTCTATTCCATGTTTTCAGAGGCTCTTAACCCTAACCTTAACCCTTACCCCTTCTAGCTTGTCTCTTTTCATCTATCCGCAGTAAGTATCCCCTACCCATACCCTTTCTAACTCTAAAACTTTAACCAGTACTGAACAGGAAATCACTTCTGCCACTACTGTCAGTCCCAACCTACTCAAAACTTGTTTCTGGGCCATATGATAATACAATATTCTCCTCTAACATTGCACTTGCAGAGTGACATGTTGGAGTAAAAATGTTTAAGGATAGAGAATGTGTCCTGTGTTTTAATAGCCAGAGCACTTTGTATGCTGATCTTAATTTGGGGAGCTAAGTGGGAGACAAGGAGGAACTTGAACTGAGAGTACATTTTAAATACTTGTCATGGCCTTGATACATCTAATAGGTCATGGTTCTCCTCTATTGAGCCAGTGCCTTCTTCTCTCTAAGTAAATTAAATGTAACAAATGGATATTGGGCACCTGCAATGCACATGACTCTGTACTATCCACTACGTTCTTATAGCACTTTGCATACTTCTATTAGACCAGTCTTTATTACATTGTAGGTTTAGAGTTCTCCTTTGCCACTAGACTGAGACAGAGACTGTGTTTTGTCATGTGTACCCAGTGGTCAGTACAGTATTAAGGACAAAAAGGGTGCTCAATAAATGTTGCAAAGATAAATGTATATATACTTTAAAGGAAACAGAGATAACCAAGAATGGAAAAATAAGCACCACATGTACTCACCAACAAATTGGCTTCACTGATCAACACCTAAGTGCACATATAGGAATAACATTTATCAGGCGTCGGGCAGATGGGAGGGGGGAGGAGGGGATGGGTATGTACATACATAATGAGTGCGATGAGCACCATCTGGGGGATGGACACACTTGAAGCTCTGACTTGGGGGGGGTAAGGGCAACATAACCTAAACATTTGTGCCCCCATAATATGCAGAAATAAAAAAAAAAGAGATAAGTGAAAGACATGGTCCCTGCACTGGAAGAGGTCACCATCTAGCATGCAGAAAGGGAGAAACAAATCTTGCCACTGTGTGTTATAGAACCCAATGAACAACAGAGATGCATTTTGACCAGAGGATCTTTGGTGTATTTAAATTAGAACTCAGTGAAACTTTTAGGACTTATTAATGTCTGTGACAGATCTATTCTGTGGTTCTAAATTCCTGTGTTGTCTTCAAGAGAGGCTTTTATTTTGTCTTATAATTTCATGATTTAATGACCAGGTTTATGTTCCCACTATTATTTTTTTCTCACCATGGAATAAAGGACTAATATTAAAAATAAAAGTAGATATGTTTCTATTGATGGGGGAGGAAGGGGGAAAATGGAGAAAGTAGAGGAAGAGTAACCAAATTTTCTGAATCCAAAACTGATGTGGATATTCTGACAAGTATGAGTCAACACTCAGAAACAACATGATGGAATATTAGAGGTTGAAGTTACCCCAGATATTTGAGTTATGAGAAACAATATGGTGTGTAAAGATGTGGCCTCTGCTGACAGATCTGGGTTTGAATCTTGGCTCTGCCATTTCCATGTGGATTTGGACATATCATCTAACCTCACTGAGCTTTACTTTTGTCATCTGTAAAATAATTTCTGCCTAAGAGTGATGTTATAAATATTAAATCAGATTATTCATAAACATTATCCCTGGTATACAGTAAGCACCTAAATTTATTTCTATGCTATTATTATTACAGAAGCCTAAATGTGCAGCTCAAGTGACGCAGATATTGACTGGACGTTGGACAAGATGGCCTTTTAGGTTATTCTAGGCCTAAGACTCTGAGTTTATAATTCTTTGGCTGAGGGAAAAATAAACTTTACTCACCGATGCCTGTGCTGATCAGATAACCCCAAAGCCCAGACACACTGCGTAATTCTCTGACAGCAATAACTCAGCTGGCAGTTCCCAGGCAGAGCTGTGGGAGAAAGTCCAATATCCGGGCAGTGCTAGGATCTACAACTTCCTGTGGTCTGCCTAGTGAAATTTGACCAGATAAGAACAGTTAATAAGAAGCTCTCCAGATAGAAAAGCTCCTTTTATCTCTGAATGCAAATATATTGATGTTAAATACCTGAATGAGTGAGGTTAATTTGAATAGTCTTCTTATTGCAAGAAATAAGGAAAAGTGGTCAGGAAAACTTGAAAAACTCTTCTTCATAATTGTGGTGCAAACTGAGAGAAGTCTCTTTTTAGTCTAAAAAAAATGATGGCTCCCCTGCCTATGTGAGGGTAGAAGCATCAGGTTTTAAGAGCTGGACCCAAAGGTACCTCATTGTTGTGCCTAAGGAGAAACCAAGTCTCATATCATGGGCCTGCTTTCTGCAATATTTTGCAAGTCATTCCACATTCCCCTCAAGGATTTACCTTGGGGGGTCCCCAAATATTTCCAGCTGGAGTCAGTTACTTGAATGAGAAAGCAAGCATTGCAATTAAAACATTTAATGGCTATAAACTCAATTGTAAGAAGTTCTTGTCTTTTGGATACTCAAGGGACAGAGTCCCTGGGCAATAACTTATTATTTCCTTTGCTTGCTCTGCAATGATTATGGAGACTATCTAGGTAAATATTTTGATAACTAGATTATCCTAGTGACCCATCCCCCTTTTCTTTCCTTGAAACAATTTCCTACATGTGATCATATGCCCCCTTTTCTCCTCTTGTCATAAGGGGTGACTTGCATGGTATTTTTACTGTAAAATGTCAGGGGCTGCATTCATGGCTTAGACTCCTTTTGTAAGCGAACTCAAGCTATGGACATGATAAAGATTTAGCAAGACAGCAGCATAACTTAGTATTTGGGTGAGAGTGCTGTTATTAGGCAATCCCTAGTTGAAATCTCAATTCTTCCACGTGCTAATCGTGTGACCTCTAACTTCTCTGAATCTCAGTTTCTTCATCTGGAGAAGGGATATGATTACAGTAGTACTTATGTAATAAGGTTGTTTTGGAGATAAAATAAAATAATTCACAGCAGTGTTTGATGCAAGTGTTCAGTAAATTGTAACTGCTGTCATTAAGAAGCAGATTTCTTCAGCATGTTCACAAGCTGAGAGGATCCAGCTGAAGTGGTAACTGTGTATACGAGCACTTTATGAAGTTCGAGGTAATTCTAAGTGCATACCATCAATCATTCTGTCGAGTTGGCATATTCTAGGATTTGAGGTATTTGTAGGGGGCTGCAACTGCATTCCTTTAGGAATCCTTCAACTTCTTGGACTATAGCTATATTAGGGAATGTGTGGGCAGTAGCAATTTAGAACACCAAAGTCTTTGGTCATTAAAGCAAAGCAAGTGAAAAGTAGCCTTTAGTTATGTTATAACATGACAAGATAAGCACTGGGGTATGATACCTTGTACCTGTATTACTGTTTTACTTCTCCAGCAAAAGGTTGACAGTTTCCTATTTAGCTTTTCTCTCAGATGTTACAAAACCCAGTGCAGTGGTTGAAATGCATTTATAATTCTTGCCATTGGGTTATGGGCTGGATAATTTGGAGAGCAAAGTTGAGATGTTCTATAACAAACTCCCTTTCTATTAGGAATGGAAAACACATCTGAGATCTGCATCCAACGACAGAAGAGGGGAAACTGAAAGGCATAATAGATTGGCCTGTTATACATTTGGGATTGGACTTGAAGTGCAAAGAGTATGGAATTGTTCATTTATATTGCTGGAATATCAGTTACTCAGTATAAAGGCGTATGTTGAGACAGTAGGACCTAGATCTCAAGGCACTCGCATGAACTTGAAATACAACTCTAAGTACTCCATTTTGCTTCTCTGAGGCTTATGTTTTCTTTCTTTTGAAAATTGAAGTGAAATTTACATATAGTTAAATATACATATCTTAAGTGTAAACTATATGAATTCTAAAATATATATATATATATAAAACCACAACCTGAGTAAACATATAGACTATTTCTACCATCCCCAAAAGTTCCCCTGTGTTCCCTACCAGTCAGTCACTACCCCCATCAGCAACCATTGTCCTGTTTTCTATTTCCCCAGATAAGTTTTGCCAGTTATTTGACTTTATCTACATGAAAGCATACACTATGAACACTTTTGTGTTTAACTTTTTTTTACTTAATATTTTTGAGAATTATCCATGTGGTCGCATGTGTTGGTTGTTTACTTTTTATTAGTAGTAATATTCCATTGCATTAATATGCTATAATTTGTTTATCTATCCTCCTGTTGATGGAATTGGGGTTGTTTTTGATTTGGGGCTATGTTAAATATTGTTGCTATGGACATTCATATGCAAGTCATTTTGTGGACATATGTTTTCAGTTCTTTTGAGTGAATACTTAGGAATCTAGTGGATGGGTCATAGAGTAGATATAGGTTTAATTTTTAAGAAGTTTTCAGTTTTTTTAAAAGTTGTTTGTACCATTTTACATGCTCACCAGCAATACATGAAAGTCGATTTTCAGTTGCTCCACATCCTCGCCAATATTTGCGGTTGTTGGTATTTTTAATTCTAACCGTTCTAGTGGGTGTATGGTTGAATTTAATTATTTTTAACTGTTTTGAAATAACTTTAGATTTAGTGAAAAGTTTTAAAGATAGTACAGAGGGTTCCCATTCACTGTTCACCTTAAGATCACCCTCCTAGTGTGGCTTTAATTTGCATTTCCCTAGTGACAAACAATGCTGAGTACATGTGTCTATTGGCAATTCACATACCTTCCTTTGTGAAGTATATGCTCAAGTTTTTTGCCCATTTTTATTAGGTTATCTTTTTGTTATTGATTTTTAGGAATTAACTATATATTCCAAATATTATATTGTATCAAATATAAACATTGTGAATATTTTTTCCCAGTGATTTGCCTTTTCAGTTCCTGAATGGTGTTTTAAGAGCAAAAGTCTTAATTTCGATGAAGCTTTGTTTATCCATTTTTAAATGATTAGTGTTTTTCGGGTTCTGTCCAGAAAATCTTTGTCATTGCCAATGTCATAAAGATGTTCTCCTATTTTCTTTTAGAAACCTTGTAGCTTTAGCATTTACTTTGGTCCATTGTCCATATTCAATTAATTTTTGAGTATGATATGATAAGAATAGAGGTTCATTTTGTTTTCCATATAGGTATCTGCCTTGGGTTAGCAAACTGTGGCCCATGGGCCAAATCTGCCTTGTAGCCTGTCTTTGTATGACTCTCAAGCTAAGAATATTTACACATTTTAAAAGGATTATAAATACAAAAGCAAAGATGTGAAAGAGATACCATGTGGCTTGCAAAATCTAAAATACTTATTATCTGGTCCTTTGCACAATGTTTGCCTACCCTTGCTTTATGCTATTATTCTTACATCTATTACATCTACATATGATATATATCCCTTAAGACAGGGCAATATATTTTATGTTAGCAATCACATGAATTATAAAGAAATTAAGATGAAAAGAGCAAAAATGTTTTGGTATTTCCCTAGATATGTATAATTTTCAATACTTTTCATTTCATTTTGAGAATCTCAGTTTCCATCTGTCAAAATTTCCCTTCAGCATGAAGAACTTATTTTATCATTTCTTATTGTGCAGTTCTACAGATGACAAATTTTGTTACTTCTATTTCATTTTATTTGAAATGTCTTTATTTTGCCTTCATTCTTAAAGAATATTCTCACTGGATGCAGTAGTCTGGGTTTATGGTTTGTTTTATTTTTTGGCACTTTAAATATATTTTTCCACTCTACTTTGGCCTTTTGATTTTCTGATGAGAATTAACCTAATTATTTTCCCTTGTAGGTATTATGTTGCTTTTCTCTTACTGCTCTTGAGATTTGCTCTTTATTCTTGGATGACAACAATTTGACTGCGGGGTGCTTTGGCATGGCCTTTTTCATGCTTTATTCTACTTGATGGTTTTAGACATCTTATAATAAATCTGTAAATTTATGCTTTTGTTTAATTTTGGGAAATTTTCAGCCATTTTTATCTTCAAATATTTTTTTCTGTTCCATTTTCTGTCTTTTATTATTTTGGGACTACAATTCCACTTATGTTAGACTGTGGATATTTTCTAATAGGTCACTGAGGCTTTATTCATTTTTTATCAATGATTTTTTTTTCTCTGCTTTTTACATTGGTCAATCTTCAAATTAAATTTGTTTTTCCTCTGTCATCTCCATTCTGCATTTAAGTAAATTCAGTGGATTTAATTTCAGATATTGTATTTTCAGTTCTATAATTTCATTTTGTCTTTTTTGGTATTTATTTATTTATTTATTTGCTGAGAATTTCTGTCTTTTCATTCCAGTACAGTCATGTGTCTCTTAACAATGGGGATACACTCTGAGAAATGTGCCATCAGGCCATTTCATCGTAGTGTGAACATCATAGAGAGTACTTACACAAACCTAGATGTTATAGTGTTCTCTATTACATATCTCCATTATCATCTTATGGGACTACTGTTGTATGTGCAGTCTGTCATTGTCTGAAATGCCATTATGCAGTGCATGACTGGCTGTAATTTTTTTTATTTCACAGAGAATAGTTAGAAAAATGCTTTCAAATACATGTCTGACAATTCTATTATTTGTGTTAGCTAGTGAAAGGTTTCAGTTGATTTTCTTTTGTATTGAGAATGTATAATATTTTCCTGTTTCTTTACAGACATTATAAATGTTAAATTGTAAAGGATCTAATTCTGTTATTTATTCCCTGAGGAGTGTTTCTTTTTTTTTCTTTTTTTAACTGGCAATTATCTCAGTTGTACTCAAACTGCAAACGCTGATTTTTGAGTGGAAGCTCCAATCTTATTTCATATCTTTTGTATTTAACTGAGCTTTGAACATGCTGTGTGGTTCAGGGGTCAGCCAAATTGTGTGGTCAGACAGAATTTGAGGATTCATGCCCTTGGTGTTTTCCTTCTGGGATATCCCCTCTTTCTCCAGCAGTGTTGTTTCTCTAGATTCACTTTTCCATATCCCTAGAAGAGAAAGACCACCTCCCCTACCACCACCCCTCTGCATACCATGCTGCCTACACATGGCCTTAGCTAAAACTCCTGAAAATGGGAACTCATTTTGTGTAACTCCTCTCCTCCGAGTATGGCCCCTTCTGTTTCCTCCCCAGTGTCTCTAACTAGGTGCATTTTATATTATGTCTGGAATTTGTAGTTGTCATTTGCAGGAGTGTTGGTCTAGTAAGATCTTACTCAGCTATGACCAAAAGTGAAAGTCATCTCTTTCTCTATTTTTTTTCCTCATCAGATCTACTAGGGATTTAACTGTTTTATTACTATGGTCAAAGAATAAACATTTTGCTTTACTTATTTTCTGTTTTCGTGTTCATTTGTTTCTGCTCTTATTTCTATTATTTCTTCCCCTCTTTTTACTCTTGGTTTAATCTGCTCATCTTTTCCTAGCTTTTTACAGTTGAAATATAGATAACCGATTTTAAACCTTTGTTCTTTTAAATATAAACATTTAAAGATATATCCTTTGAGGCACTGCTTTAGTTGTATTTCATGAATTCTTATATTGTATTTTCACTTTCATTCAGTTTGAAGTATTCTCTAATTTTTCTTGTGAGTTCTTCCTTAATTCATGTGTTACTCAATAGTATGTTATTTAAATTCCAAATATGTAAGTTTTTTTCAAGATATTCTTTTGCTGTTGATGTCTAATCTATTTCCTTTGTGGCCAGGAAACATATTCTGTTAGATTTCAATATTAGAAATTTATCGAGACTTATTTTTATGGCCCAGTAGTGTTTTATAAATGTGAATTCAGTCAATGTGGTTGATTTTGTTGGAAAAATCTTCTTTACTTTTTTCCTATATGGGATAATTTGTATCAGTCTGTCTCCAAGTTTCTTAACCATGTTTTTCTATAATCTCCAAGCCAGTAAACTTCTGTTTTAAAAAATCATACTTTTCAGTCCACAATATCCATTTGATACTTTTTTATAGTTTTCATGTCTGTGTTGGGATGCCCATTTGTCCACTTATTTTGACCACTTTATCTTTTAAGTCCTTGAACATATTTATAGTAGCTTTATAAATGTCATCTGCTAATTCAACATCAGGATGACCATGGATTCAAATTTATTAATGTTTTTCTAATAATTTTGTGAGTTTTTATTCATTTCTTCCAATATTTGGTTGCATAGTAGAAACTATTGATGATATTTTATAGAGATTATTGATTCTCATATCCTTCTCCTAAGAGTATTTTGATTTTTGTTCTAGCTGACTTTTTTTTTATTTCAGCGTATTATGGGGGTACAAATGTTTAGGTTACGTATATTGCCCTTTCCCCTCCTCCCCCCCACTCAGGGCTTCAAGCGTGTCCATCCCCCAGATGGTGCACATCAAGCTCATTATGTTTGTATATACCCATCCCCTCCTCCCCCCTCCCATTTGCCCGGCGCCCAATGAATGTTATTCCTATATGTGCACTTAGGTGTTGATCAGTTAAAACCAATCTGATAGTGAGTACATGTGGTGCTTATTTTTCCATTCTTGGGATACTTCACTTAGTAGAATGGGTTCCACTTGCTGACTTTTAAATTATAGGCTGGTCATCTTGAGCTTTTGAAGCCTTCATTTTACACATTGTTAGTGTGGGCCTTACTCAGTTTTGCTCTTAGTTTTAGGGTGAATCCTTAATCCTTGGACATAGTCTTTATTTCTAAGGCATAGTCTTTCTGAAATTTCAATAGAAAGCCTAAGATATTTGCCAAGGTCTTCCGAATTGATGGAATTTGGCTACCAAGTTCTGTGTCCCTATGGTGAGCAACTGCTGAAATTTCTATTCCAATTCTTCAGCCTTATTTCTGTTGCTTTCTGCTAGTGTTCTTATTGTTTTCTCTGTACATGTCTATATCAGGGCATTTTACATAAAAACTGGGGCACACCTCTCTGTGACATGCTCCTTTCTGGGATTTCCCCCTTTAATTTCTGCTACTCTGGTAAGCCCCAACCTCATGCTCTAATACCTCAAACCAATGTGATTTGAGATTTCTGCTTGTGTTCTAGCTACCTTGCACTGAATTTCCTGGGTAGAGCCCTCAGGGGAAAAGCTGCATAGATACGGATCTCACCCAGTGTGATGTCTTTCTTTTAACAGTTGAGTGTGGTTTCTACTTGCTTTTGGGTGCTCTCTAGTGGCTTCGGAGTCATGGGTCACTTAACTTTGGGGATATGCTCTGAGAAATGTGACATGTTGTGCCAATATCGTAGAGTGTACTTAAACTGAGACAGTAGAGCCTACTACACACCTAGGCTATATGGTACAACCTATTACCCCCAGGCTACAAACCTGTATAGCATGTTACCGTGCTGAATAATGTAGGCAGTTGTAACACAATTGTGAATATCTGTGATCTAAACGTATCTAAACATAGACAAGATATAGTAAAAATACAGCATAAAAGATAAAAAATGGACTGTAAGTGACTCTAAGGGCCATTTAGACTATATCACTAGGATAGCTAAAGGAAAGTCATTTCGCTTCCAGTATGCTTTCGGCTTGTTCTGTCTTAATAATTTAGAATTAACCTGCTGCTTGCCTACACAGCTTCCAGGCATAAGATGAGAAAACAACCTTAACGAAAACAGATGAAGAGTCTGGAACACACCAACCTCAGACTGATAATGACAAGATCCACCAGACGACCTATTGTTTGCTGATAACCACTGAACAAGCCATGATGACTTGAACAAAGCTTGCTTTCTTCCATGACCCCCCTTTACCCTTTCCCTTTATAAGTCGATCAGTAAGCAGAGAAAGATGAGATGTTTTTTGAGACAATAGTCCGCCATCTCCTCAGGCTGCTGACAGTTGAATAAACTACCTTTCCTTCACCAACACTTTCTTCTAGTGTTTGGTTCTCAGGTGGTGGGTAGCAGAACCTTTGTTTGGTAATAGGACCATGAATAGAGCTTGCAGGACTGGAAGTTGCTCTGGATGAGTCAGTGAGTGAGTGGTGAATGAATGTGAAGGCCTGAGACTTTACTGTACACTACTGTAGACTTTATAAACACTGTACACTTGGGCTACACTAAATTTATTAAAAAATTCTTTCTTCGGTAATAAATTATCAGCTTACTACAGTAAGCTTACTTTTATACTCCATAACTCCATACTCCATAACTTTTTAATTTTTTTTTACTGTTTGACTCTTTTGTAATAACTCTTAGCTTAAAACACACATTGTACAGATGTACAAAAATATTTTCTTTCTCTATATCCTTATTCTATAAGTTTTTTTCTATTTAGTTTTTTTTTTTTTTTTTACTTTTTAAACTTTTTTGTTAAAAACTAAGACACAAACACACAGATTAGCCTAAGGCCTCCACAGGTCAGGATCAGCAGTATCACTGTCTTCCACCTCTACATATTGTCCCTCTGGAAGGTCTTCAAGATCAATAACAGGCACAGAGCTGTCATCTCCTATGATAATAATACCTTCTTCTGGGATGCCTCCTGAAGGACCTGCCCAAGGCTCTTTTACAGTTTAACTTTTTTTAAATAAGTAGAAGGAATACACTCTAAAATGATGATAAAAGGTATAGTACAGTAAATACATAAACCAGTAACATAGTTGTTTATTATCATTATCAAGTACTACACACTATACATTCTTGTATTGCTACACTTTTATACAATTGACTGTGCAATAGATTTGTTTACACCAGCATCACCACAAACACATGAGTAATGGGTTGTGCTACAACATTACAGCTATGACATTACTAGGCAATAGGAATTTTCAGCTCCATTATAATCTTATAGGACCACCATTGCATATGCAGTTCTTTTTGACCAAAATGTCAGTAGGCAGTGCTTAACTATAGTTCATTTTTAATATTTTGTACAGAGGGTTTTTTTAAAATCTATGAGATGATGGTCTATAAACCATTCTGCCATACCAGACTCCAAACTGGTTATCTTTTAAAAAACTATTGAAAAGAAAAAAAAATAGCCTTTGGATGATATATCTCACAAAATAAAATGTGCAGAGGTGCTAATAAGCAAAAATAGAAGTCAAAGTTATCTGTAGTTTCCCACATATTACATATCTCTATCTCAGGGTGAAGGAGCTGTGTAACCTCACTTATTCTTTCAGTAATCTACTTGCAAAATGGAATGTAATATTTATACCTATTGTACTTCATAGAAAATGCCAGTGTGTTTGGTCAATTGTCTGTTCTCATCTTACTTGGCTTATTGGCAGCATTTGATGGATTTAATCATTCGCTCCTTCTTCATATCCTTTGTTTTCCAAGACAATACACTTTCTTTATCTACCTTCTGGCTCACTAGCCCCTCCATGTCAGTATTCTTTACAGATTATTTTTCTCCATTGTCTCTCAAGGTTGCACTCCCTCGGGTCTCAGTTCTTGGACTTTTTGTCTTCTCTAGCTATGTATCTCTTTGTGATCTCATCCAGTCCTGTGGCTTTTAATTTACTCTATATATTGACAATTTTCATATTTATATTTTCAGTTCACGTCTCTCCCCTGAACTCCAGATTCATATATTTACATGCTTAACTGATATTGCTTCTTTTTTGTTAATAAGTATCTCAAAACTAACATGTGAAAAATTGAACTCTCATTCTTTCCCTTTCACTTTCTGTCTCCAAAATATTTCCTGATGTCCTCCATCTCCATTATGTCCATTTTGCTACTCCAGTTTTTTTACAATATAAACATTCGAGTTATCCTTGACATTTTTTCACAGCCCTGGTCCAATCCATCATTGAATCTTGGTGATTCTTGATTTAAATTATTTAAAAAATTCTATCACTTCTCACCACTTTTATTACTACCTTGTTCTAAGCCACCATCATCTTTTACCTGAGCTATTGAAATATCCTTCTAAGTAGTCTCTATGCTTCCACCCTCGATCTGTCAATTTTTTTTCCTATTAATAATTTTATTCAGTCCTTCATGATTAATTCTTGTTTCTTTAGATCTTGGATCAACAGTTACTGCTTTAATAAAGTATGTCTGCTTGGAAACTACAAAGTGTCCTAAAAATGCCTACTCAGTCCACTAGTACAAGCTGGAATTTGTCTAAGAGATTTTAGCTCAGAAGCCAAGGATCTATTCTTTGAAATATCAAAAGTTTAGAGGACCTGGTACATTCCTTTACACTAGGCTCTGAGT
>RJWJ010036558.1:0-16018 GCA_004363605.1 Indri indri | reverse complement strand
TACAGAAACCACATAACCAAGGGGGCTTTGGGCTGAAATTCCTGAAGGAAACCAGAGATTGTTTTACAAAAATACCCTTTCAAAAATAGCAGCTGTTTTTACTTTCCTTCCAAAAGGCAGTGGAGTGCAGCTTCCTGATTTGGGAAGACAAGTGTCTGGAGGGCCTGGGTGGCTGGCCGGCCTGCTGCATCTTTGATGCGTGTCCTGGAGGGCCGTGTGGTGCCCAATGCCCAGCTCTACTGGCAGCCCTGGTGGTGAGCAGTGACCAGTGATGCCTGGAGCCTTTTTTGTTTTAAATCCTTTTTGACCACACTCTCTGATTCTCATAGCTGGAAACCAGAAGGGAAGCGGCCCTTGTAACTGAGATTTCCCTGGTCAAACATGACTCAGCTTGTTCTTTCCCGAGACTTGGGAGTCGTGGAAGGATGAACACAGTGCTGCTGACCTTGGGGGCTCCTTGGGAGGGAACACCCCAGGGAGTGGTTCCTCACTCCTCAGTGAGTGGAGCCTCGGACACCTCTCCTCTCCCCTCCCCTCACCTCCCCTCTCCTCCTCTCTCCCCGTCTCCAGCTCTTGCCTAAGAAGGTGCCAAGGTCCCTTGAATATGGGCAGCCTGAACCCTTTCAAATTCCTACCCTCCCCACCTCCTCCCCCAGCGTCCTAGTTCTACTCTTTCCTGGCTGCAAGATCTTGGTCTCCTAACGTATGCCCTCTGGCCTCATTTCCTGTATCTGTCAAATGGGAACAAGAGTCCTTACCCGATAGGGCGCAGGAGGTCCCGTCATAGGCTGGAAACCACTCACTCCACCTTGGGTGGATGCCCCACGAGGAAAACAAGGCCAGGGTAATGACGGAGGAGACCGTGGGTGGCCCTGCTGAGGCCAGCTAATGGTCCCCCAGTCCCAGGTGGGAACTAAGCCCCCAGCAGCCTGGGACACATTCAGGGCCCGTGGCCAGCTCAGGAGCTGGAACAGGGCCCTGCCCTTGCTGGGCCTTCTGACAGACTGGGTTGTGCCGTAGGTTCCGGCCCATCCTTCCAGTCCCGCGGGGTGCCGCATTTGGTGGGGAGGAGGGGGCTAGGGGGGTTGCAGCTGATGCTTTTCTCTTTCGCTTTCCTGTGTCTTCCAGAATTCTGCCTGTGCTGCGCTGTGTTTGTGGTTAAATGCACAAAAACAATAAGTGTTGTTTGGAGAAAGATAGCACTTGCTGAGCACGTCGCCTTTCTGATCTTGTCTGGAACGCACAGTGGCCCTGACACGAGGCTGGTGGGACTTCTGTGGGGAGCCTCAGGCCACTGCATGGTGGGTGGGAGCCCTGGGCAGCAGAGGCCGGGGTGCAGGGCTGGCAGAGGGCAAAGCGGGGCCTACGCCCAACCCTGGGCCTGGCCTCCCGCAGGGGACGGGTGGGCAGGGACGCTCTGTATTTGGCGTGTCTGCCCCGTACCCCCGGCTCCCTCCCTCCACCATGAGTCTCTGGAGCTACCCCACCCCTGCCCCTTTGTCTTGGGGGCACTGTTTTATCCCGTCCCCTGCTCCCGCAGATTATAAAACCCCAATTTGTTGGTCAGGGGCTGGGACATTTTGACCTAAATCCTGTGGACATTTTGGCCCCAAAGGCATTTTGAATGTGAGCATTTTGATCGGAATTACCCAGCGGGGATGAGTTTTCAGCTAGAAAGCACAAGAACCCCGGTGGGAACTCCATCAGGCCACTCGACTCCCTCATCAGTTTCCGGGACAGCTCGGTTCAGCCACTTCCGACGTTTCCATTCCCATTTTGCCGAGATTATTTTCATGGGGATCGATTCTTTTGCATTTAGAATCTCACAGTGAAGATTTGTTTCTTAAATAGCTTTTGTCCATATCCAACGTTGCTAATTGCAGCTTCTACCGTGAGAAGGGAAGAGACGCCCGCTCACCTCCCAGAACCCGGAGCTCTCTGTGCGCACAGAGCTGCCGTCTCCCTCCGGCCGCCTGTCCTCTTTGGCTTTCCTCAAACTCCTCCACGTTGGCTTTTTGATCTATTTGTTTTCTGTTTCATGGACAGAAGCTTCCAGCTCAGGGAAGCAGAGGTCACGCGGCACACCGCCGACAAGAAAAGCTTGAATCGGTGGGAGTCGGTGTCCTCCCCAGCCTAAGTTGCACAATTTATGGTCCTGCAAAAGTAATTTTAAACGATAGTATATTAACAATGTCACAGGAGGGGGAGTGTGTTTTGGGGGGGAGGGAGGGAGAGAGAGAGAAGGGGGCTCCTTGTTTTTCTGTCTTAGAGTGAAATAAACACCTCCATGGACGCTGCATCAACGCGCTGCCTGTTCTCACGACAGCCTCAGCTCTGGGAGGTCAGCCTGGCAGCAGGCTCTAAGGCAAATGACAAGTGGAGGCAGACGGAGGCGAGAAGGCAGCCTGTCGGCCTCGGGAAAGAGCCTAGCAAGGGACCACAGAGAGCCGCGAGGGCCACGTCACAACTTCTGTGCTCTTCCCTCCCTCTATGGCTCTCTGAGGGGTGCAGACAGATTCCCGGCCGTCCTGGGCAGGGGGTGATGGGGGAGGCAGTTCCCTCTGAGATATTCGAAGGAGCTTCCTTGCTAAGGCACTGGGGACACGCCCCTGAGCTGCCGAGATTCCCTCCTGCCCTGCAGTGGTCAGCACATGGGCTTCTGGGCCAGGCTGCCTGGATTTGAAGTCCAGCCCAGCCATTCTTTGGCTGGGAGATCTTGGGCAAGTTACTTACTCACTCTGTTTCTCAGTTTCCTTGGGGGAAAACTAACGACCTCAGAGGGCTGCTGTCAGGTTAAATGACATAGGTTAGCTATTATTAGGATTAATATCATCATTAGTCTTAATTATAGCCATCTATGAAACACCTGGGTTGTTTGAGCTTGTTCTTAGGCGAATGCATTCAAGAAATGTAACAGTAAAAAACACTTGCAAATTATAAGCAGGTGATTCCTCACTGGTGCACAGGGTTGTGGTAGGGAGGGCTGAGTGACAAGAGCACTAGTCTTACCATCACTCCTACATGGCCTCCAGCAGGTCACCTTGCCATTCCGACTTTCCTCCCCTGGGGAGCAGGAATATATGGCTTAGAAATGCCTGTCTCTGGGTGTAACAGGAAACTCAGCTGGCATAAATGAAAATAATTTTTTTTTTTAAGCTCACCTAGCCAGAAGTCCAGAGTAGATGGTCTGGGGTTATTAAAATAGCTCATCAGGTCTTTCCAACAGGGGCTCAGACTCCTTCCATCTCTTTCCCCCCTATTCTTGGCATGTTGGCTCAGACCTCATGCCTGCTGCCTCATGGCCTCAAAATGGTTGCTCTACCTCCAGCCTCTGGTCTGTGCTCCAGTTAGAAAGAAGAACAAGGGACTCTGTGTTCAGGAAGGGGGACCTGCTCTAAGGCCTTTGGCTTATACCTTGTAGGCCAGAATCATGGTGGGAAATCACCCCTAATGTCAAGAGGGTCTGGACAATGGTCTCTTGGGACTCTTTAGCAGGGGAAGGCAAGGGGAAGGCAGTGGTGGACACCGTCCAGGTAGCAAGTCCACAGCGTCTGCCGGGGGGCTTGGGGAGGGAGTGGTAAAATGCTCACCCCAGCGTCTGACACAGATTAAGTGCCGAGGGAGGGAACACTTTGCCTTTATTAGCTAAGTCAGGTAAGGAACGAGTTTTACAAGGGAAGGATTAATGCCTCACGGTGCAAATTGGGCCTTAATGAATGAATTTCCTTCTTGTTCTTCCCTGGGCTTATGCTGGCCTGGTTGGGGTTGCCCTCGTGTCCCCCCATCTAGGACAAACAAAGCTCCCACTGAAGTAGCCAGCATGGGGCCAATCTGAGCACCCCCACCCCACCCCTGGACTCTCTTCAGACTGGGGCTTTGTGCTGCCTGGGAAAACCTGGCTACGCCCAACAGTTCGAAACAACCGGAAAGTGCGTTTGGCCAGAGCAACGCCGTTTCGTCCCCGCCCTATCATCTTGGGTAACCTTCCTGTTCACGTAAGGCCCCGATTCAATCAATGATTTCACTGCTCAGGCCCTGAGAGGTGCAGCTTAGCCTCCCAACTCCTCTGGAAAGATACAGTCCTGTTCTGTGTGGCTTTATTTTTAAGTGTATTTTTAAAAATGTCTTCTTCCAGATAAAATGCAGAATTCATGATGCTTTGTTAACTAGAACACCTGGGGTGTTTACTGCAAGAACGTGTCCTTTGGGCTTCTGATTGTTTACAGGCCAAGGTAGATTATACAGGCTTGGGGGGTTCAGGAAGGAAATCCATTAATTTCACAGCCAAGGACAGGCCGCATCTCGCAGCCAGCAGCTCACCTCCAGCTGGTCTCAGCAGCTCACGAACACGAACCTCAAACCGGAGTCATTCCTCCCAGACTGTAATGGAGACAGACCTCAAGGTGCTTGGAACCAGGGGGGCATGGATTGTTAGTGGGGAGCGACCTCGAGGACTAATTAACTTGCCTGCCGATTCCCAGGTGTGAATCACCGGGAGGCAGCTCCGAGGCTGGGTGCCGGGGCCGCGCGGATCTGTGTGTCTCCCGATGGACGGAGGCCGATTATGGCAGCTTGTGATTTACTCTGGGACTGAAGGGAGGAGGGTGAGTTGAATAACAGCCCCTTGGAAAGTGGGAATTAAACCGCTCTTTGTGCCTGGCCTCCCCTGCTTTATGGACCCTCCAGGGTCCTTGCCAACAAATCACACGCTCTTGCTGCCGCTATCAGCGCGGGACGGAGTGGACGGGGGTGGCTGGGCTTTGATGGCTGCCTGGGCTGATGCTTCCACCAAAGGTATCATCCATCTTGAAATTTTCGGAAAATTGTATGGATTTCTGGGGGGAGGAGACCAGCCATATTGTGGGTTAGAAAGCCTTATAAATTAAAAGCATGGTTCTTTGTAGTAATTTTGAAGTTCTCCGTAGTGTTTTACATCAATCCTTGTATAATGTCTCGCATATACCGAGCACTTGCTATGCATCGGGCACCACGCTGAGGTCTTTTCGTGGATGAGCCTGTGTATTAATCCTCGTGACAACGCTGTGTGGGATGAACTATTGTTATTCTCACATTGGGGATGAGGAAACTCAGGCTCCATCCTCCAATTCTCCGTGCAGTGCTCAGGTGAGGGCTGTATGGTGCTTCGGGCTTCACCTGCCCTCGCGTGTTCCTGGGGCAGAACAAAAAGCCCCCAGGCAGTGTCATGGGCTGAATGTGTGTTCCCCGCCTCCCTGGGGTCTTTGGGGGGCGATTAGGTCATGAGGGTGGAGCCCTCTCGAATAGGATTAGTGCCCTCATAAGAAGAGATGGGAGAGAGCTCTCTTACTCTCTGCACTCTACAAGGACACAGTGAGGACGTGCCGTCTGTGAACCAGAAATTGGGCCCTCGCCAGGAACCACATCAGCTGGCGCCTTGGTACTCGACTCCCCAGCCTCTAGCACTGTGAGCAGTATGCATCTATTATTTAAGCCCCCCAGTCCATGGTAGCTTGTTATGCACCTGAGCTGAGCGATGCAGGCAAAGAGTGCCAGGTGTTTGAAGTTAGAGCTGTTGGTGTGTAGAGGTGGATGCCAGAGGCAGGGGAGGGTTACTCGCATGTGTCAGCTTGACCAGGTGGTAGTGCCAGGTTATTTAATCAGACACGAACCCAGGCTTGCCATGAAGGTATTTTGTAGATGTGGTTAATATAGTATCTGCAGTCGGTTGGCTTTAAGTAAAGGAGATTGCCCTCGAGACCTGGGCGGAACTCACTCAGTCAGTGGAAGGTCTTAAGAGTAAAAACCGAGGTTTCCTGGAGAAGAAATTCCACCTCGAGACTGAATCGTCAGCTCCCGCCCTGCCTGCTGGCCTGCCCTGCGAATTTGCAGCCCCACAACCGTGTGAGCCAACTCCTTAATATAAATCTCTCTGTCTGTCTCTCTCTCCTACTGGTTCTGCAGGACCAAGAGCACCGCAGTCCGCCCCTTGTACTGCTCAGGTCCTCTCGGGCCCAGGGTAAGTTCGTTCTGTCACTGATTCTTCAAGGTGGGGGCTGGTCACAGTTTCTTTGAAACAAACAGAACCTTAAAGCAGGAGGCTTTGCAAAGGCTCCATCCTGCCTCCTTACCTACCACGGGCACTTCTCACACCGCAGAGTCTGCCAGACCACCGGCCCGCATGACAGAGCCACGTGGGCCACAGCCCGAGCCTGCTGTAGAGTCCTCCTTGCTCGGGGCCCCCACTAGAAACTGGTGCCTTCCACCTTCCCCAGTACCCGGGCTGAGCGGTATTCCTGAATGTGGGATGTGCCGTCCCCAGACGCCAGCAAGGCCTATCAAGTACTGCGGCTCTTCCTGTTTGCAAGGCGCAGCCACTTGTCCTTGAAATGGTAACTTCACTGCTGTGCCAGGCCTCTGACTCTGTGGGGTTTATGTCCCCTCCTGCCGCACACGGTCCTTCCCTGGGACTCTGGGTGTGTGGAGTGGATGATAATAAATCAGGCCCAGGGACCAGAGGATGCCCCGGGGGGATGAAATGCAGCTGGAAGTTGGCCAGTGTGCACCAAAGCCCTAAGGGTGTGGGGATAGGCTGGAGCATTGATGTCATCTGCAACAGACACCTGGCCTCTCTGCCATCAGCGGGTTCTGGATCCGAGCTGGCTCAGGGCTGCAGACCAGAGAAGAGGCCACAAGTCTCCACTGCGGGGGCTGACAGCAGCCTTCTGCTCACCGGCTCTTGATCTTTGGGGTCCTAGAATTTGAACAATTCCCTCACCGTCTGCCCATCTCTCCTGTGCCTAGGAGTGCGGTGGTGTATTAGCTGTCCCCACGGATCCTGTGGGCCAAGGCCTCCTGTTTGCCATTCCATCCTTGCTGCCCGCGGTGTTATTATGTCCATGTTACTTCTGATGGTTATGTGCTGCCCCCAGCCCCTGCGAGTCCAGAATCCAGCCATTCCCACAGGTACCTGGGAGCCCAGTTCCATCGCGGCACTCCTGCCATCAACCCCGCCTGCGGTGCGCTGCCACCACTCATGTCTCAGGATCGAAGGGCTTCTCTCACCAGCAGATTCCTACTGCGTTAGTGACGGTTGATTCTCTCGTCTTACATAATTAGCCCAGCCTAGCGTGCTCACCCTGCAAGCCTTCCAACCCATTCCTCGACTCTCTGCCAAGCTAGTTCCCACATCCCCCGTCGTTTCTCCCCAGGCTTCTAGCAGCAGTCCCAGCAGCGTATCAGGACCAGCTCTTGGTGTCCTTCCCACAATGTTAAATCCTGAGTCACGGGAGGGTGCCCCGTGTTGACAGACTCTTCTTTATCCAGCCTTACGTCTCACTGTCCTGACCCAGCACCCTCACGATCTGTCCCGAGATGGGTTCGCCTTGTTCGTGCCGGTTCATACTGCCAGGTCCTACAGCACCATGGTGAGATATCCCTCTCCTCCCAGGGAAGGTCAGTATTTGGCCTTCATTATTTAGAAGTCTAGAAGCTAGAAGAAGGGGAGTTAGTCTTTGCCCAGCCAAGACCAGGAAGGAAGATGACACCTGAGGAGTTAGTGTTGTCAGTCTTATCTGGGCTTCCAGCGGGTTGTAGCCGATGCCAATTTGGCTTCGTGGGTTTCTGACCTTAGAAGTGAGATAACACGAGGGTCCCCAAGGCTTCGGTGCCCTCTGGTCTCCACATGGCCATTGCATAGGGATTTGAAGTAACTGTGGGTGAGGAATGGAGGGGTATAACAGACAACAGCCAGGCCTGCACTGGGCCTTCTCCCGGAGCCTGGAAGCTCAGCCCAAGAGTCTCTGCCAGCCCACACCAAGCCTGAACTTGCCGTGACCCTCCCTACATGGTAGCTGAACCTCTGCAGGCACCTCTGTGCCTGGGTCAGCTCCCAGCGTTGTGTGAGGTTGTGTATCCTTCCTGATCTTTCTTATGTACATAATTTTATTAAAGCATAATAAGATGTTCACCACCGCTCAGGCTTCACCGGGGGTCCCAGGGTGCCAGCGGCTGAGTCCAAAATTATTAGGCCCAGTGCTCGCCACCAACTTTCAGAGAGTAACTAGCGAGGAAATCACAGGTCACTAGTTCCCCAAAGGTCTCAGCGTCCTGGTGAGTCACGCACAGGCGCCTACCTCAGTCAACCAGGACCCTGAGGACGAAAACCTTAAGACACATCCTCTGGGACCTGGTTCAAATGCAGAGTCTGATTCTGCAGCTCTGAGCCAGGTCCTGGGATTCTGTGTTTTCCACACGCTCCCAGGTGCTGCTGATGCTGCCGGACTGTGGGCCACACTTTGCGTCAGAAGATTCTGGAGACAGAGTTCACTGGTTGAATATTCACTATGCTTCAAATTCAGGCCATTTTCTGCAAAGCTTAAGCAAATCTTGAGTTTCTACATTTCCTTTGTATAGAATGCTGTTTTCATGATTTCGTTGCTGGTAGGATTTTTGCATCTGTAACCTCATTAGGAAATATCTTATCTCTGTGTTGCCTAGAACAGAAAATCAATCTGAGTCATCTTGCAGGAGACCACACCTGCCCTGGGCCCTCGTGCCTGCCGTGCTGTGGACTTTGAGTGGATTAGACAAAGTTCCCTCCCACAGATTCTCGAGGATTTCTCTTTCAGAATCAACATCAAATCCATTCTGATTGCACATTCAAATGGAAGGTACCAGAGAACTGGATAAGATAATGGCATTTCCTTGTGTTTGGGTGTGTGCCAACCCAGGGAATTCAACATGGAGTTCAGTGCCCGCGCACCCGACCCCGCACCCTCTGCACCTCGCCTCGATGGGGAACCTGACTTTTCCCCTGGTTTCTGAGCCTTTTCGGGGTAGGGGTTGTGTTAACCATCCTTGTGACTCTGGAGCCTGGCTCACGAGGTACCTAATACACATGTGGGTTAAACGTACATCTCTCAAAGAGCTTTCACTCTCTCCCTGCCTGAGAACAGGACTGGCCCCAGGTCCCACAGCCAGTACCAGAGAAGGCCAATTTCTCATGGCTTTCCTGAACCAAGCCTGTAAACTCACGTAGGAGAGGCCTGGGGGGTTCCTTGTCCAACCCCCAGTGAGCTGACAAACAGATACCAGGTAGAAGCATGGCTTGGCCAGGGCCCTACAGCAAGTGTGAGAACAGCTGGACCTGGAATCTTGCTGCCCTGATGTGGGTCTTTGCCTGCTCCTCCTTTGGGATTGTATTTGTTTTTTCAACTTAAAAATAAAATCAAGTGGAAAGAATTTTAAAAATGCTCCAAGCTATACAAAGAGAGAAAGCAGGCTGAGCCCCTGAATTATGTTGTCTCTGGGCTTGGGACTCCCAGCCCCTGCCCCTGAGGCCTTCCAGGGGTTTACTGCCTGAGAGCTAGAGAGGGCTCATGCCACTCGTCTTGCTACAATGAGACCCTGTGATTTTTTATTTTTATTTTGGTTTGAGGATGCAATACGATGCATTAGAAAAGACACATCTCAAACTTTTAAAAACATGTATCTTGTGACCTAGCAATTACATTTTTAGGAAGCTCTTTTGCAAAAATTCTTATTCACTAAGATTTTGTGTAAGGATATTTGTTGCAGTTGTGTTGGAAACAAATGTCTATCGGTAGGGAGGGTGTTTAAATAAATAATAGCAAATCCATCCCCTTGGGAGTTCTGTAGTCACTGAAAAGAATAAGGGAGAGCTATGTTTATGCACCAACTTAGCAAGATGTCCAGGGTATACTATCAAGCAAAAAAGCCAAATCAGAGAAAAATGTGTACAGGATGGGGCCAGGCACGGAGGCTCACACCTGCAATCCTATCACTCTGGGAGGCCAAGGCGGGAGGATCAGAAAAAAAAAAAGGAGAAAACAACAACAAAAAAAAGAAAATTGGAAGCTTTTCTTTTCCTTCCCCCCAACCATCTACTTCTTCCCCAGAGGAACCACTGTTTACCATTTTGTGTATCCTTCCTGATATCTCTTACATACATAATTTTATTAAAACATAAACAGGGTTCTTCTATACATTTTTTTTTTTTCGAGACAGGGTCTCAATCTGTCACTCGTGCTAGAGTGCAGTGGTGTCATGGTAGCTCACAGCAACCACAAACGCCTGGCCTCAAGCAATCCTGCCTCAGCTTCCCAAGTAGGCATGATCTGGTTCCTCCTGGGCTGCAGGAGTGAGGGCCTTGGTTCTTCACTGTTTGCAAGCTGTGTGACACTGGGCTGGTCACTTAAAACCTCCAGGTCCCAGTTATTTTGTAAAATGGGCTGATAACAGTGGTCTCGCAGGGTCGTGGTGAGGGTCACATACAACAACACACGTGAAATAGCCAAGCACAGCGCCCGCACACAGCAGGTTGTGCTGCTCTTCCCTCTCCATGGCCGTGGAAGATCCGTGGAGTGAACATTTTTCATGATTGTCTCTGCAAGTTAGAAATCCATCCACGCAGACTCTGCTTCTCCTGAAGCGCACTTTCAGGGAACTCTCCAGATAGAATTATGTTTACGTCAAGGAGCCCAGGATAAAGAGCTCTCTGTTTAAAGGCTGCCAATACACGGCAGGGAGGCAGGATCGGGTGCAATGTTAATAATTGTGATGTGGGCATGAAGGTGCCATAGATTATGGAACGCTTGGAGAAAATGGGACCTTTTACAGCAGGTCTCAGTCATTAGCAAAACTCCGCATTCAAAATTAGTCAGAAAAGGTAATTAGTGTCAAGGAGCGATTGCAGCGGCATCATTAACGTGACGGATGTTGGTGCAGGCTCACGCTAATGACTGATGGAATTTTCATTCGGGAGACAATCGGAGCAATTTGGTGGTCAGCAGACAGTCTGAGAATCAATCACCGTGATAGTCAATAATTTATCATTTCTATTTAAAGTCTGGAATCTGCATCAGCTTAAACAGAAGTGAGCCCTGGTGGAGGAAGGTTGGCACCCAGCAAAATCCCTAGCCCTGGCTGGGTCTATTTAAGCGGTATTCATTTTCTCCCTGGTGCAGAGCAAACAGGAAAGTTGTCTGAGGGATTGCTTCCAATTCAGTTGTGGGGCAGAAACAGCCACATTCTGCTGGCTGCATGGAAATCAGGAGTTAGACGTTAAACTAGATTTAGCTTTACAAGTTCATCTCTGGGGATTAGGAAAAAAGGCCCCTACCATTCAGTGATCCCTGAATTTCAACACCAGAAACTGCAAGGTAGCAGGGGTACCTCCTGTTCAGTGGGAGGACATTGGCTTAGGGGACCCAGGTATTTCTGAAGGACACCCAGCAAGCAAGGGACAGTGGGAATTCTGACCTCAGTTTTGGGTAGCACGACTCATATTGAAAATAACAATAATAATAATAGCAGCAGTTTTCGAGACATTACTGTGTGCCTGGCGTGTGCTGAGCGTGTTGCGTGTGTTATTTCAATTCGATCTTTACTAGTGGCGGCTTAGACGGGTGGAACAGGTTGCTCAAGGTCACATAGCAAGGAATTGCAGAGCTGATCTTCAATCCCAGACCCTGGTCACCTAAGTACCGTGTTATTGAGCTGCTGGGTGCAGGAAATTGATGCTAAATTCTTCTTACCTCAGCTTTCTCATCTATAAAATATGAATAACAATGTGCTCCATGTACAATTTCAGGAATAAGTTGCTCGGTAAGCTGTTACGCAGGGCGCCTAAAGCCTGAAGGCAGCCGTGATCCTGGTAATCGTGAGGCACAGTCACACGCCAGCCCCCGAGGGCAGCCACCTCCACCTGCCCCTTCTCAAGTCCGTGGAGGCACCGAGTCCTGCCTGGTTGCTCTTGACAAGTGTCACATGTCCAACACTCCACTGCAAACTCATATCACATTTGGTCTATAGATGCTGCCAGGTTAACTTTCTGCTACTTTAGGCCCTTGAATCCCCTCTTCCAAAACTTCCAGTGGCACCCCATTTCCTTCAGGATTAGACCCAGCCTTCAAGTGGCATTCGAGACTCCTCCCGCCCCCACTCCCTTGCATACTCTGGCTCCAAATGTCTCCAGAGAACTCTCCTGTGCCGGTGCTCATGGCCCACTCGGATTCCTTCCTCCCCCTCTCCCGCCAGCTCCTGTGCTTGCTACCAGCATCCCAAACCCACCAGGTTCCCAGGAAAGCTTCCCCATTCTTGGCCTGTCCCTGCACCAACTGGGGATCCTTGTGACCTCTTCCCATTCTCAGGGTTGGGGCTGCTCAGATACATATTGGCGCTACTCGGTGCCCAGGGAGTCCCCGAGATAAAGCCAAGGTTGGGGGCAGTCTGTGCTGGAGGGAGGTGAGCTCGCTGTTCATGGATCTGCCCTCCTAGCTCCGTGCAGTGCCCTGTGGTCCAGACCTGCAGCGTCTCTTTCATCCTTTTCCCTGCTTCTCGTATCGCGGGGCAGGCTGCAAGGCCTCGTCTGTGGTTCAGAAATCATGGTCGCCAAACCTTCGTCCTGGGGCTATCTGACTTTGGGAAAAGGGAGCCCCCTGAAATCCCATACACGAATTTTCAAAAGAGGGCTCCTAGCTTTCATAAGATACTCAGGAGTCCATGACCAAAAAGGGCAGCCCCTGGTGGACTTGAGCTGCCAAGACCCCTGTGGTTCCCACGGCTGCCCTCCTCCCAGTTCTGACATTGGGAGCCCAGCACTGGAGGAAAAGAACCCTGCGGCCAGCTTGCTGCCTGGGCTTTGGTTTTAGAGGAAGCCGTGAGCCTCAGGAAGTAAGAGCTGACATTAATCAAAGTTCTAGAATGTTTCAGGTGTGTTCAAAGCATTTTATACAAAGAAACTCATTCATTCCTCCTGACAGCCCCAGGAATAGGTACTGCTATTATCCCATCAGGCAGGTGAGAAAAATCAAGGTCTAGAGAGTTTAAACAACTTCCCCAAGGCCATGAGGCTGGTGAGTGGTGGAGCCGGAGTCTGACCCGGTAATTGGCCCTGGGAAGCACGTGCTCAGCTAGGCCCTTCCTCGGCCTCTGGTCTAGGAAGCGAACCCACCTGCCTGTTGACCCAGGACTGGCCCAGCCTCTCCCTGACGCCACCCGAGACAGCAGCCCCAGGGGTCACCACCCAGGTACAGGTTGTCTTTTACTCTGTTTAATGTCGTTTTGCCCTGTGAAGGGTTTTATTTTAGTGCACTCAAACACAATAGCCTTTTCCCTACTGCTTCTGGTTAAGAAAATTTTTCCTGCACCCAGGTCGTATCAGCCTTTGCCCATGGTTTTCTCTAGCACCCATGGGGTTTCAATTTTTCATATTTAAATGTCTGATGCATTTTGGATTTTACTCCAGGGTGCGGTGCGAGCCCCAGGGTTAACTTCTTTCGTATGGCTGCCCCATTATCTCAACACCACTTATTTAAAAAAATCACCTCTCTGCACAGATTTCGAAGCTGCCTTTCTCATATAATAACTTTCCAGATGCAGTTGGAGCTATTTCTGAATTTTCTTTCTGTCCTATCGGCCTCTCTGTTTATTCTCGTGCCAATACCGAGCGCCCAATTACTGGCGTTACGGTCTGTATCAATGTCTGCTGCTTCTGGCCCCATGTGGCTCTGCTTTTCCTGGGTTCTCCTGGCTGGCTTTGCTTTTTTGTTCTTTCAAATAAACCTCGTAATCAATTTGCTTAGCTCCAGAAATAAACCTGGTGGTATTTTAAAAATTGGAATCGTATTCAATCTGTAAAGGAAGTTAGGTAGAACTGACATCTTTATGATGATGGCTCTCTTTAGTCAAGAACTTCGTGTGTCGCTTCATCCAAAATATGATTTTGTGGGAAAAAATAAGTCTCCAGAAGATACATACAGAATGATCGCCATTTAAATGAAATCTTTAAAACACACAACACAACGGTCTGTGGATTCACATATTTGTATTAATAGTAAACAGACCAAAATCAGGATGTGAATGACCCACACCATTTTAGGGCAAGGGTTGCTTCTGGGGATGAGGAAAAGGATGAAAAGGGGGCGGTTTTAGCTGGTTTTAAGTCATTAGAGAGAGGGAGAGAGGAGAAATTTGAAGCAAACACAGCAAATATTTGATCTCAATGGAGGATAATGTGTTACATTATTTTTCCATACTTTTCTTTATGTTTGAAATATCTCAAAATTAAAAACAAAAGAAAAAAGAAAAGAGCTTTTTCCACCGCTTAAGGGTACTCTCCAGAAAATAGCGCATTTTAATTTCCTTTTATGTGGTTCTGGAGAAGTCGTCTGCTGGCTTGCCTCTGCCCGGGGAAGCCTGCAGTCCTTTCCGGAAAGGAATTCTATTAAAGACTTCGTAGCTATCTCAGCAGCTGGGGTAGGCAGATTTCCTTCCTTTAACTGGGCATCCTTAGCTGTTCCGAAGCAGACATGGGGGTATGAATTTTGGAGTTTAATGACATCTTCCTACAGTCTCCTGAATTTGTGATAAGAAGGGTTTCGCGGTATTAAGAACCTGTTTCTCAGTATGTCGTAAACATCTCATTTTCTTACCCTACATCCATCTATGTGCAAGATTTAAAATCACCAGGGGGAAAAAACCCTAAACAACCACATCCAAATGGAAGAGGGAATCGTTTCCTTTCCAGACTATACAATAGTCTTAAAAGAACCTTATTTAGAACAGCTGACAGGAAATTATGTTTTCATAAACTGATTCACCGCGCAGTCCTAATACCACCCGTTTCAACAGGACTTAAGCAAACAGTTTTAGAATTGAGTCACGGAGTCGGTGCATTCGAACAGTTTTCCTCTGTGAGGGAAAGTTTTCATGGCCGAAAGCTGCCCAGATCAACGCACCTGTGTTCTTCAGGGTTCTCGCCCTCGCGGGGAACACGCGTTGGGAGGCCGAGTTCCCCTGCGGCCGCGCTCCCGGACAGCCCCGCTCGTTTTCTGAAGCGTGCTTGACGGGCGCCCGGCCATGGGACGCGGCTCCCATTTCCAGGCTCGGCGGGGGGCCGTGCGCGGATTACAAATCGCCTCCTCGGCCCCGTAGACCTCCAGAGAGACGGGCAGCATCGCATAAACGCCCTGTTTTATGTGAGGAGAAACAGCGACAGGCAATCAGGCCCGGCAGCCTCGCTCCCTCCCGCAGGGGGCCGAGAGGACAGGCGGCCCGAGCCGCCCCCTCTGCCTCAAGGAATCCTTCCTTCCGCTGGCTCTTCCTGGGGCAAAGTCCCCACCCGCATCTTTTAAAAAAAAAAAAACGACTTGCACCGCTGGCTGGCGAGGGAGTTAATTCTGAGCAAGAGCTGCTAACCCGCGGGAGGCGGCCCTTTGCCAAAGTGCTAAGTCAGGCTGGGGTTCCCCAGCACGGGCTGGGAACAGCTGGAGTCTCTCAAGGGAAAGAAAACTTTGATAGGAACCCGTGAAAAAAAGGCACTTTTTCTGAACCAGAGAAGAGGAATGGAGGAAGTGCTCTCGATGCAAAAATGTACCAGAAAGAAATTTCCCTGAGGAAAATATTTGACCTTGGAAATTTTAATTGGAATTACGAACAGAAAGAAATGGGGGGCGGGTGGCGCGGTAGGAAAGGAAAGAAAATGGGTTTCCCGTTTTATTCTCGGTCTTTTCAACGGGTTGAACTTTGAAAAGCTCAGTTTTGCCCGGGGTGAGCTCGTGAGGAGGATGAGGGCCCCACGTGCGGCAGAGAGATCTCGAAGGGTCCCTGAAGGACGACGTGGGCTGCGGCTCAGCCTGCGATTCCTCGTCCTCCCCCGGAACCTTCTCATCCGCCCGCCCTTCTCCCAGGCGCTCAGGGGGGAACGGCGCCACGTCCTCCCGTTTTCTGGCCATCCAGGGCCACCGATGGCCCAATCGTGTGATTCCACCTCGAAACGTCCCTTCTGTCTCCCGCTCACAGACCCTTGGCTATGGATGGCAATGACTTTCCAGGGAAGCTCCCTGCCTTCCAGTCTGGGTTTCTTGGCCATAAAGAATTTTATGAATTTTCAATGAATTCTTTATGAATTCATAAAATGCCTGGATTAAGCTTCCCAAAGTACAACTGTGATTCTGTTACTCCCCTGCTCAAGAACTTTCATGTGCTGCCCGTTGCCTACAGCTGACATCTAAGCTTC
>RJWJ010036557.1:0-16076 GCA_004363605.1 Indri indri | reverse complement strand
GACCCTCTTCAAGCAACTCTGCAATGTGTCCATCAGAATGTGCATTCAGAGTAATGAATTTGTGTCATTAATATGTTGGGCATGTTCCATGGCTATAAAGCATCCCACGAGGGGAAAGTCATCACTGCGGACAGACATGTTTTATAGCTGCTGCTGATTTACAGGCTGCAAAGCCACTCTTCAGTTGCCCTTGAGGATGAGAGAGAGCAAGAAAGACAGAAAGTGAAATCACCCAAATGGTGTCTTGGTTTCCTCTGATGTGAGGGATGAGGATGCAAAGAGAGTGGGCGCCTCACGTAAACATCTTTTTCCTTTTTTTAGCGGTTTCCAGTTCAGCCACTCTATTCTAAAAATTCAGTTCTCCTGCCATCTGACAGGTGTAGGGCTTTCAGACAGGCATGGAGCAAAAAGTGACAACAAGGAACAACACGAGAGATAGAAGAGGTCAGGGACCAGTGAGGGGCCAACAAAAAGCAAAACCCCGCTTGCGGACAATGCAGAAGCAAATGATCAAGAAAAAGTGTCATAAAATATATGATTTGGTATAAAATACTTTGTTGTTAGACTACCAGTGGGGAGGCATAAAGAAGACCATGGTGTGTCCTTGGTTTTGCTTGATGACTAAGACTTCAAGCAGGTAGAAAGAGCAGGTTTTATATTTCTAGCAGGGCAGCAAACTAGGCTTATCTGGCACTTGAAGTCCGGCAGACTGGGAGGGGCAGACCCACCACAAGGAGTTAGGATTAGGGGAAAGTACTCACGTGTTATCCTGGGGCACAAGGCATCAAGGCTCCAGCATCCATTCAAGATCCCCTCTTCACATGGGACCGGAATAGAATCAGGCTGGTGGAGAATGGATAAAAGAACAGGACAGAACTGTGGGAACCACGGGCCTAAGTCTTCAATGAACGGGAGAATCAATATTATTGATCACCTACGACAGGATGGGTATATTCTTTAATCTTTACAGTAAATTTGTAAAATTGCTATTATCATCTTTACTTTACAGAAGTAGAAATGGAACATGGAGGTCGAATGATTTACATGAGGCCACGAAGCAAATCTCTCTTCCTGACCCACAATTTCAGGTTCCCAACTCCCTTGAGATTCTCCACATCTTGCTTTCCTCTGGCCCTTTGAGGAGCCAAGGCTTCTAGCACTCTTTCTTCTGGGTTCTATTTGTAAATATGCCTGGATTTTCTTGCCCCCAGTAGTCAGACATGGCTGCAAAAATTCAAATGGGACAGGTGAGTAAAAACTTAAAACTAATAATCTCCGTTCCCCCAACCCCAGTCCCACAGCCCAGGGATCACTGAATTTAACCCTTTCTATTGAACTCTAAATAATTTAATAGACCTCTGTTTCCTAATAGGTTGTCTTTAGAAATTGCAGATACCCCATCCTGAGAAATGAAATTCCAGTGCCCCTTCAATAATTGCAATAATCTTCTGCTTTCAAGCTTTTGTTCTTCTGTTGGTTATCGTCAGTGCTGTACAATAACAAATCAGTATTTCTTGACCCGCCAATTTTAGGGAGTCTCTATGGACTTACTGTGTGCAATATAAGGCTTTAGCCATGCTGCCATTCTCTCTAATCCATCTCCTATCTTTACTCCCACACTCCATTCACTTTATTATTGTTTTCCTATTGTCACAAACTCAAGCTTCTGCATTTCATTCTGAACTGAAAAGTCATTAGTGTTTCTAATGGATTGTATTAATAAAAACGAGTACTTGTAGTTCACATTTAACGTATTCTTATTGTCTAAATATCCTTTACTGCAGAACCAAGTAGTGAGCTGGATTCTGAAGGAAACTCTGACCCTACGGCATTAAACATGTGTCACTAAAGACCATAGGTTCCCAAGTCAAAAGGGGAGAAGAAACTGACATGTGCATTGCAGGCTGTTAAAGTTAATGTTATAATTTTTTCATCTTTTAATGAAAATCATCCAGCTTCTTCATTTTAATTTTTATGGGAAATTAATTTTCTTCTTGACATTTTTCTCAGAGCCCTTCAGCTGTCGTCAGGTTTACGTGGCTTGCTTTCTAGATCTGTTGCAAACACGTTGTTCTGGAATTCCTTTTTATTGTACTCCTGAATTTGGTCTGCTTTTGGATCTCTCTCTCTTCCTCTCTCTCTCTCTCTGATTCTTTTATCATGTTGCTGCTATATATCTTGGTGTGTAGGTGATAAACTTTTGAAGTCCTTTCTTTCTTAGAATCTCTGCATTTTTCCTTTTCCTTGGTAGAGTCATTCTCTTGTGTATTCCCTCTGCTTTAATTTATGCTAACAACCTTCACTCTTTTCCCAAACTTTGGAAAGTCTAGTCCACTGCTGTGATTTCACTGATAAGCTACCCAGGTTGAACGGATATTGATACTACTTGTCCAGGCTTGTTAAAACAGCCAAGAAAATTGTCATTAAAGTGAACAGGACTTAAAATAAATCAGTTGCAAAGGTGATATGGCTCTTAGAAAATACTCTGATCTATGCTTACCTTCTGGTTTCTCTTAGGTTCTGTTTTCATGAAAGGTTTGTGTCTGGGGCAATGGGACCAGGTTTCACTCATTTTCTCAGCATCTTGATGAAACTGGATTCTGACTCTGAACATGTTTTTAAGCTTCTTGCAAAAGCCACCTACTTACAGACAAAATAGACAATATTTCAACAATAGTGTGTTTGAAACAAATTAAGAAGAAGATAGAGTTATTTACAATTAATCCAGATAGTAAAAATTATATTACTATAATTAAGGATTATTCTTTTCCTTAAAGTTTAGGAAAATTTTGTGCAGGAAAATTTTTCTAAATCAGTATCCTGCCTTGGTAGGGGGCCAAGATGGTGGACCAGAAGCAGCCTGCATGCGCCACTCTCATGGAGACGGTTATAAGTGGTGAGTGGATGTTTCCCTTCAGATTGGATCATCTAGGAGAGGGCGCTGGGAAACAGCAGAGAGACAACAGGAGACTCCCAAAGTGAAGGAGAGGGAAGTGGGGCCACTCGCTCAGCAGGATCAAAGGAACACAGAGAAGGTGGCTGCATGTAGGAAAGAGGCAGAGGAGAGAATCCCAGGGCTCCACACTCCCCCCACTCCCCAGACACTACAATCTGGTGGCAGGAGAGCCCCTCTGGGGAAGCAGGCTGCCAGACTGACATAGGGCGCTGACTGGAGACTGTGCAGTGGTGTTTCTCCAGAGAGAAGGCACAGCAGGATCCCACTGGATTATGAACCCTAGGTGCTGTGGCTGGTACTATTTTGAGGTCCCAGCCCCAGAGCACTGCATCTACATGGGGGTCAGATCTGCTGCTGACGCCTCCCCATTTCTCCTGCTAGGCTGGGGAGGAAGCAGGGAGGCTGGGCACCCTTGCAAGTCCTATGGGAAATGCTGTATGCCCCCCACTGCTGCCAGGGGACCTAGGTGGGGTGAACATGTTGGCAGTGGCATGCTGATCCCTGACACCACTGATGGACCTGGGTGAGGCAGGGCTCAACCTGCTGTGAGCTGACAAACACCACCATCACCAACTTACATGGGGCGATCACTTACCCACAGCATGCTGATAGCCGTGAAAATCATGCAGGAAAACTACAGTGTTAAAGGCTCGCAGTGTATCCGCTCCTCTCCTGCCTGGTCAATCTTCTGGAGTAGGACTCAAATACTCTTCCCAGGGACCTCTCCCTCTCTTCCCTGAGCCACAGAGTCCCCAGTGGAGAACAGGTGTACTGCAAAGCTATCTGTCCTGAGCTGAGAGAATAGGTTTCAGATGAAAAGGAACCAGCAGAAGAACTCTGGCAACATGAAAAACTGGGTGGTTATGACACCCCCCAAAGGATCACAGTAGTTCTCCAGCAACTGAATCCGATGGAAAGGAAATTGTGGAAATGTCAGATATGGAATTCTGAATATTAACAGCAAGTAAGATCAATGGGATCCATGAGAAAGTTGAAAACCAGCACAAAGAAACAAACAGACAAATTCAGGACATGAATAAAAAATTACTAAAGACATAGATAACATATGAAAAGATATAACAGGGCTCATAGAAATTAAAGAGTGATTTAGGTAATTTCAAATTTCAGTAGAAATTTTTAACAACAGACTAGACCAAGCAGAAGAAAGATTTTCATAGCTTGAAGACAAGGCTTTTTAATTAACCCAGTCAGTCAAAAAGGCAGAAAAAAGAATAAGGAAGAATGAACAATCTCTCCAAAAAATATGGGAGTATGTAAAGTGAATGAATATAAGAATCATAGGCTTCCCTAAGGGAGAAGAAGAAAAAGCAAGAAGCATGGAAAAACTACTTGAGGGGACAATGGAGGGAAACTTTCCTGGTCTTGCTAGAGGTCTAGACATCCATATATTAATACAAAAAGGGCATTGAACTCCTGGAAGATTCATTCCAAACAGTACATCACCAAGGCACATAGCCATCACTTTGGCCAAAGTCCAAGTGAAGAAGAAAATTTTACAAGCTGAGAGTTGAAAGCATCAGGTAACTTACAAAGGAAAACCCATCAGACTGACAGCAGACTTTTCAGAGGCAACCTTACAAACCAGAAGGTAATAGGGTCTTATCTTTACCCTTCTTAAACAGAATAATTGTCAGTCAAGAATTTTGTATCTTGCAAAACTAAGATTCATAAATGAAGGAGAAATAAAGTCTTTCCTAGACAAGCAAACACTAAGGGAATTGTCACCTCTAGTCTAGACCTGCTTGACACAAAATCCTTAACAGTCAAATATACTCTGAACAGAATAGTTGATACTCACAAGTGTAAAACAACTAAACATAAAAACTCACAGCTCTTATAAAACAGTAACACAAGGGGAAAAACAAAGCAACTAGATATCAATCAACATGATGATTGATACAGTATCTCACATAACAATATTTACATTGAATGTAAATGGTCTAAACACCCCAGTTTTTTGCTCCAAGCAGCAAAAATAAGAAAGAATAAAAAAGAGTAAAGGAAGTTTTAGAGAATCGTGTGACACCATTAAGCAGATCAATACATGAACTGAAGGAATCCCAGAAAGAGGAGAGAGAAAAAAAGAACTAGAAAGTGTATTCAAAGAAATGATGTCTGAAAATTTCCCAAATCTGGGGAAGTAAAAAGGCACCAAATAAAACAAACCCAAAGAAATCCACAATGAGACACATTATAATAAAATTGTCAAAAGTCAAAGACAGATAATTTGGTAAGCAATAAGAAAAATTGACTTGTCACATATAAGAGAATCCCTATAAGACCATCAGTAGATTTTCCAGTACAAACCTTACAGGCCAAAAGGGAGTGGGATTATATATTCAAAGTGAAGAAAGAAAGAAATAGCGAATACTATGCCCAGCAAAGCTGTAATTTGGAAGTAAATGAGAGATAATACTTTTCCAGGCAAACAAGAGCCAAGGGAGATCATCACCACTACTACACCTGCCTTACAAGAAATGGTAAAGGAAGTTCTTCTAGTTGAAACAAAAGGATGATAAACACCAACATAATAGCATAAGAAAGTACGATATTTGTTGGTAAACATAAACATAGAAATATACAGACCACTGTATTACTGTGGTTACTTATAATTCTAGTATAAAAGTTAAAGTAAAAATTATTAAAAATTACCTTAACTAAAAATATGTTAAAAGAGACACAATATGATTAGATGTAAATTGTGACAATAGCAAAGTGTGGGGGAAGAGTTAAAAAGTTGTTTTATATTGTTGAACTTAAGTCATTGTCAACTTAAAATAGACTGCTATAACAATAAGATAATTTAGGTAAGCTCCAGGGTAACCACACACACATAGACACATGCACACACACACACACACACACACACACACACACACACAAACAAACTGTAAAATTTAAACTAAAGAAAAGGAGAAAAAAATCAAAGTATATCAATACAAAAAAATCAACAAAGCACAAAAGACAGCAAGAGAGGAAAATATAGCAAAGGAACTACAAGACTAACAGAAAACACCTAACGTTTACTAACGTACCACCTTGAATGCGCCCATCTTGTCTGATCTCAGAAGCTAAGCAGTATCAGGCCTGGTTAGTACTTGGGTGGGAGAAAACAACTACGAAAATGACAAGAATAAATCCTTCCCTATTAATAATTATTTCATATGCAAATTCTTACACTCTCTAATCAAAGGAAATAGATTGAATTGATTTCAGAAAAACAAAGACCAAACCATATGTTGTCTACAGGAAATTCACTTGTATATTTAAGGGCACACACAGACTGAATTTTAATGGATGGAAAAAGATATTGAATGGCAATGGTAACCAACAGACAGCAGGTGTGGTTACACTTACATCAGAAAAAAATAGACTTTAAGTCAAAAACTTTCTTTAAGAGACAAAGAAGGATATTTTATAATGATAAAAGGGTCAATACATTACAAGAATGTAACAATGATAATTACGTATGCACCCAACGTTAGAAGATGTAAATATATAAAGCAAACATTGACAGAACTGAAAGGAGAAATAGACAGAAATACAATAATAGTAGGAGATTTCTATACTCTAATTTCGATAACTGACAGAACATCCAGGCAGAAGATCAACTAGGAAAGAGGACTCGAATAACAATATAAACCAAATGGACCTAACAGACATACACAGAACGTTCCACGCAATGACAGCAGAATCTGTATATATTTTTTAAGTGCATGTGGATTTTTCTCCAGGATAGATCATATGTTACATGACAAAACTAGGCTTAATAAATTTAAAAAGATTGCAATCATACCAAATATCTTTTCTGACCACAAAGGAATGAAAGTAGAAATTAATAGCACAGAGAAAACTGAAATATCCATAAATATGTGGACATTAAATAATATACTCTTGAATAAACTTTGGATTAAAGAAAAAAATCCCACAAAAGAAATTTAAAAATATTTGAGGATACATGGAAATAGAACTACCAAAACTTGTGGGATGCAGCAAGAGCAGAACTAAGAGAGTAGTTCATAATGATAAATGCCTGCATTAAAAAAAGAAGAAAGATCTCAAAAAAACCACCCTAACATTATGCCTCGAGGAACTAAAAAAAGAATAAGCTAAGATCAAATTTATTAGAAGGAAGGAAATAATGAAAATTAGAAGAGAAATAAATAAGATAGAAAACAGAAAAACAGTAGGACAAGTCAATGAAACTTAGAGTTGGGTTTTGAAAAGATAAACTTGAGAAAAATTAAGCTAAAAGAACTAAAAAAGAGAGAAGTTTCAAATAAAATCAGAAATGGAGTAAGAGACATTACAACTGATGCCACAGAATTTATTATGAGACTGTTATAAACAATTATATGCCAACAAATTGGATAACAAAAAAAATGGATAAACTCCTAGAAACATACAGCCTACCAAGACCGTATCATGAAGAAAAAGAAAGTCTGAACAGACCAAGGATGAGTAAGAAGATTGAGTTAGTAATCAAAACTCCCAACAAAGAAAAACTCAGGTCCTAATAGGTTCATAAATGAATTCTACAAAACATTTAAAGAATTAATACCAATATGTCCCAAATTCTTCCAAAAAATTAAAGAGAAGGGAGCACTTCCAAACTGATCTTATGAGGCTAGCATTACCTTGGTACCAAAGGCAGGCAAAGAAAGACACTACAAGAAAGAAAACTATAGGTCAATATCCCTGATGAAAGTAGATGCAGAAATCTTCAACAAAACACTAGCAAACCAAATTTAACAGCATATTAAAAGGCTCATATACCATGAGAAAGTGGGATTTATCCCTGGGATATAAAGGACGTTTCAAAATGTGTATTAATAAATCAATAAGATGCACCACATTAACAGAATAAAGGATAAAAGTCATATGATCACCTCAATAGATGCACAAAAAGTATTTAACAAAAAATTCAACATCTTTTTATAATAAAAACTCAAAAAATTAGTTGTAGAAGGAGATTACCACAACATAAAGGCCATATATGACAAGCCCACAGCTAACACCATATTCAACAGTAAAAAAAATTAAAAAAAAAATTCCTCTAAAATCAGGAATAAGATAAAAATGCCCATGCACACCACTTCTTTTCAATATAATACTGGAAGTCCTAGCCAGAGCAATTAGACAAGAAAAAGAAATAAAAGGCATCCAAATTAGAAAGAGAAAAAGAAAATATTTTTCTGTTTATAGACATGATCTTATGTATAAAAAACCCTGAAAGCTTCATAAAAACACTGTTAGAGCTAATAAATGGATTCAGTAAAGTTGCAAGATACAAAATTAGCATTCAAAAATCAGTTGCTTTTCTATACATTAACAATAATCCCATTTACAACTGCATAAAAAATAACCTAAATTACTTAGGAATAAATTTACCCAAGGGGTGAAAGATCTATACACTGAAAACTATAAAACATTGTGAAAAAATATGAATATGACACAAGTAAAGAGAAAGATATCCATGTTCATTTGACAGGAAGAACTGTCCATACTATCCACAGAGATCTACAGATCCATTGCAATCTCTATCAAAATTCCAATAGCATTTTTCATAGTAATAAAGAATTCTAAATTCATCAGGAACCACAAAAGACCCTGAATAGACAAAGCAATCATCAGCAAGAAGACAGAGCTGTAAGCATCACACTATCTGATTTAAAAATATACTGCAAAGCTACAGTAATCAAAATAGTATGGTACTGGCATAAAAACAGACACATAGACCAATAGAGCAGAATAGAGAACACAGAAATATATCCACACATTTATGTTCAATTGATCTTCAACAAGGGTGACATGATGGGGAAAGGATAGTCTCTTCAATAAATGGTTCTGGATGAGCAATTGATGTTCTTCGGAAAAAAAAAATAAACGGTGCTGGGAAAACTGGATATCATATGTAGAAGAATGAAAGTGGACCCTTATATATGGTTAGGGCCAATGGTCTGAAAATTTCAGTACAGTAGCCTTGGTTGACTACTTATTATTTTCAGCAAGGTACTACTAGAAAGGGATGAGTTATGCTAGACCTGCCCAGTTTGCCAACACGGAGAAAAGGGAATATACCTCTGCAGGCGTGGCGCCCTTGTTCTGCAGCTCACACTGAGAGTCCTACAATGTGGAGCTTTGCACGGGAGAGAAAGCCACATGCTTCTGTAGCTCATGCAGAAGAAATTACACAGGGTGGCTGCGAAATGGCAGTGTTGGTGGAAGACGAGGAAGACTATAAACCTGGTGGCAAGGAGGGGGTTAGGGCACCCTTTTCTCAGAAGCCTGTCATGTCAGATGTGTCCCGAGCTGCATCCTGATGGGCTGAACACACAGGTCAGCAAATAAAACCCAGAGGCGTCAGTGCTACCTCTGGACAAGATTGTTGGCTGTGGTCACGTACACCTACGATAGGCTGAAAGCAAGTACTCCAAACCCCTACTACATTTTTAAGATAATAATATTGCCAATGAATCCTGAATCAGCTTGCAAAAGCCAGGAGCCTGTATATACAGTTGGTCCGTCCTCATGGGTTCCACATCTGCAGATTCAATCAACTGTGGATGGAAAATATTTGAGAAAACAATAAGAAACAATAATACAACAATGAAAAGTAATACAATTTTTTAAAATGTATTATAACAACCATTTTTATAGCATTTACATTGTCTTAGGCATTGTAAGCAATCTAGAGGTGATTTAAAGTGTAACATATGGAAAGATGTGTTATATACAAATACTATGCCCTTTTACATCAGGGACTTTAGCATCCAAGAATTTTGCTATCTGTGGAGGACCCTGGAACCAGCACCTCCTGGATACTGAGGGAGGGCCCTGGGCCCCTGGGCCCCTGAACTTGCATTAGCAAAAAGTGATCTGGAAAGCGGGGTGGCCTCCCAAGAAGGACATATACTTTAATGTCAACTTCTGGTGGACCCTGGGAGGACTGTGCATAGGAACCAACCAGGGGCCTGGGGCCATGGATGACAACAGCGAGTGAATGGGATTCTTTCCAGATCCCAGCACCAGGAGCATTCTCCAACCAAGGATGGTTCTCCATTCCCAGATTGGGAGTACACACTATTTATGCCCAGCATGGTTTGATCATTGTTACACGATGCTGTGTTTTTCATTTTCCTGTTTCCAGAGTAGGGGATTTCATCGTTATTACCCTGTTTCTTTTCTATCACAGTGTGCCGAGAGCTGACTTACCTTTAAAAACACAAGTTGCCAGACAAAAAGCGGCAGCACACAGAGGTGGATGAAGACTGCAGGTCCTGGACCTTGAGCTAGAGACAGCAGATGGTTGAAACTCTGTGTTTGCTGGTTTGGAGACAGGCACGAATGTGTTCTGTGCATAACAGGCCCTCCCATGAATATTTCGGTAGCCAAAAGGGTGAACCATAGCAGAGAACTCAGTTTCTATTCTCCCCTTCTTTATTGGTAATGATGCCTCAGATTTTCAACTGAGTCTTCATCTCCCAGTTTTCCTTACATTTAAGTTTGAACACATGTTTAAATTCTAGTCAATGGTACATGAGTAAGACTGCTGCTAACAAACGTCTTTAAGAGATTGCTGACATGTGACCTTTGCCCCTTTTCTTTTCGGTCCCTTCTTCCGTCTTGATACCTGGAGCTCAGATGTGACAGTTGGAGTTCTGGCTGTTTTTTTTGATCACAAGAACAAGGTCTCATCCTAGAAGTGGTGCACCTGTGAGTTGAAAGAACATTGGTTCCTGTTGACTCTGTTGGAACTCTCTCCATAGAATGAGGCTACCCACCTTGTTTACATAAGAGATAAAGTGATCGCTAAACTGTTCAAGCCACAATAATTTTTAGTTCCTTGCAACTAACATAATCCTAATTTACACACTTGTCCCTGCGTTATGCGGAAGGTGAGTGGTTGGAAGGAGGAGAGGGAAGAGAGAAGAGAGAAGGAAAATGGACTTATGCTAAGCAGTCATTCGGCTTGTACTTGTCTCCCCACATTCCCTTAATTGGATCCAGAAACCCCAAAGCAGAAACATACAAAACCTTTTCTCTTCTGCACAACAAAGTCCGCTGAAGGGGACTCAGTGCTCCGGAGCATCCCAGGACAACCGCTTGGTGGAGGCTCACCCTGGAGCAGCAGGTGAGGCAGTGACATGGCACGTTAGGACAGCTGGCTCCAGAGCACGGCTCCGTCAGCCTGTGGGGCCTCGGGGTGGACTGGAAGTCATTTGCTCCAGATGGTGCCCTGTGTTTCAACGGGACATTTTGAAGCCTCAGCAACTGATCAAAAAGACTACCAAATATTGTTCCCTGCGTGTGCTAGCCACGGTGGGACGCAGAGCTGAGGGAAGTGGCTCTGCTGACTTCTGCAGTTGTTCTTACAGTTTTCTCTCTGGGGTGCTCTCTCTCCCTGTCTTTCTCTCCCTCTTTAATTGCCACCTCCTTCCTCACTTGCTACCTTCCTACACCCACCCTCACACACACACACACACACACACACACACACACACTCACACACACACACACACTCAGTTCTCTCCCAAACTCGGAGCTCTGGCTCTGGCTTGCCCGTAATGCACTGACATCCTCTTGGCAGTAGAAGACTCAGAACCTGCCCTTGACTGCAGCTTGGGCCGGTGCCAGCTCCCCCAACCACTGGACAGAGATAGGAAAGTATTAAAAATGAATGCTCATTTGCTAAATATTTAAGGAGAGAAAACAAAAGCATGAAAACAACTAGCAAGAGTTTGCCCAGGCCAGGTTTCTAAATTATCTAGGCTGTTGGCCAGTGGACAATGACTCTGAACTCCAGCTGCCTGCATGAGCCCTGCCAGGGAAGGGGCTGACACAGGTTTTCACACAACAAATCAAGTCTCATCAGACCATTTCAAAAATGTATCTGAATGTTCTCCTCATCCCCACACGAGCCCTCATTCTCTCATGCCACTGTTTGTGGGCTTTGGTGGGAAAGGTGGTGAGGAGGGAACTCAACTGAGAAAGTGCAGAATTTCCCGTTATCCTCACATCCGATGGCTGCAGCGCTAGGAGACCTTCCCAACTGAGGCATCCTGAGCACCCTCCTCAATTCTGCTTAATATTTTCAACTTTTTATGTTTGATCAAGTGATTCCTTACCCAGAATCCCTTCACTGCTCCTCAGTCAGTGAACACCGTTTAAGGCCTAAGCCCCACCTGCTTTTTCAGACCCCTCCACCCATATCCCTACCAAGGAAATCTACAATCCAGCCACATGGCACCTCTTGTCCCTCCTAAAAGGTTACGTGCTGTTCCGTGGTTCCTTTCTGTAAAATACTTGGAATGATTAACTTTCTGTAAAATACTTGGAATGATTAACTTTCTGTAAAATACTTGGAATGATTAACTAACACGTCCAAAGTCACACAGCATGGAGGGGCAGAGCTGAGATTCGAACACAAGCAGCGACTACAGACTGCACCTTTCCACTGGGCACTCATCGTGTTAACCAATGGAAAATGGGTGTGTGGGTCGTTGGCCACTTTTGGAGGCTGTGAACAACGCCTCACTGAACATCAGTGGCTCCTCAATTATTTGATGCCCCCATGACTGTTTCCTTAGAATAAACGCCTGTTTCTTTACATGGCATCACCAGATCTAAAGGTGCTAAATGTCAGTACACCCCTTCTGGTGGGCAATTTCGTAATGCATATTCTTTAATCTTTTTAGATACGAAAATAGAATGCAAAATATCATCATTTTGATGTGGATTTCTTTTGATACTAGATAAATTGAACCTTTTATGCCCATGTAACCTGCCTATTTATGTATTTTGTCCATTTTGTTTTCCAGTATTAGTGCTGCCTTTTGCTCATAGACTGGGAAACTCTTTATATATTAAGGATATTTATCCTTCACCGGGCATAAATGTCACAAGTATACTTGTGGCAGCTTGTGGATTGTCTTTTAATTTAAATCTCACTCTTGGCTAAAACAGGAACGGTCCAGACTGGGTGACTCTGGCAGGGTGTTTATAGTGCCCATGATTCTGATTTCCTGGCCAAGTGCGTCTCACAGTCCTGCAGTGCAAGGCCACACTGGCAAACACAGCTCCGTTTGCTGGGGCAGCTGTTCTCTACCAAGAGACACTGTTTACCACATTGCCTGGACCTTTACTATCGGAGTCCATCTGTGAAATATACTACATTGCCCAGCATGCGCTTCTGAGGGGGTCTTCTCATATCCGGACCTACTAAACTGTTCTTGTGTGAATCGCTATCTGTTTGCTAATCCAAAGACATTTGAGGACCTATTGTGTGCTGGACATTGTTCAATAAACAACATATATGCATACACAAAGAGTGCAATGTGCACTATCCGAGGGATGGTCACACTTGAAACTCAGACTTGGTGGGGAGTGGGGGGACAAGGGCAACATACGTAACCTAAACATCTGTACCCCCATAATATGCTGAAATAAAAAAAAAAGAAAAAAACAAAAAACAAACAAAAAAATAAACAACACAGACAAAAATCCTTCTCCTCATGGAGTTACATCCTGGTGGGTTTCATTATGATTGGTAATAAGTAATAAATGTAATAAACAGATAACTTTTATAGACCGTTATAAAAATCAAAGTGGAATAAGAGGGCCAGGGAGAAGGGCATGTAGGTATGAGTTGAAATATTAATAGGATTGAATATTTTAACAGCAAAAGACTTGCAGGAGAAGAGAGAGCCAAGTGGATACCTAAGAAAGGGAGGTTTCAGGGAGAAGAAACAGCCAGTGCAAAGGCCCTGGGGTGGGAGTAGCAAGGAGCTCAGTGTGCTAGAGGAGAGCGAGCAGCAGGCAGAGGAGTGTAGGATGCGATCAGAAAGGCAACGGTGGTCAGATATGCAGGGGCTTATGGGCCATTTTAGGGCTGTGCTTTGTGCCTCAGGGAAATAGGAGCCACAGCAGGCTTTAGAGCAGGGAGCGACATGGTCTGACTTTCATTTTAACAGGATCACCCTGGTTTCTGAGGTTGAAAATAGACGACAGCAGGGGCTGGGTAAAAGCAGAGGGAGTGTTTGCAGGGCTCATGGGGCAATCCTGGGGGAGATGATGTTGGCTGGGCCCCAGAGCTGGTGATGGAGGTGTCAAAAGTGGTCAGGGTTCTAGATGTGCAGTGAAGGAAGAGCCAACAGTATCTCTTGTTACACTGAGTTTGCAGTGTGAGAGAAAGAGGAAAACGCTCTTCCAAGATGGCAGTTCTCACGCTCAGTCTCTGCTCCTTCCCTCCTGCCCTCCTTTCCTCTTATTTTCCGGTACCTACCGTCTGAACAAGAGCAGAAGTCTTGGGGTGTCCCAGAAGCCAGCACTCAGGGGAAAAGCGAAGCTGCCCTGTTTCATGCACGTGTACTCCCTGGATCTCTGAGTCCAGACACAGGCAGTGAGAGGGGGAGAAGGTGGACTCTCACTTTTTGCCAGTGGCTTTTGTTCTGACGAGAAACATACCACACCACGAGGCGAACTCTCTCGTTCTTGCTCGACTCAGCTCCAACGGCTCTGCAGAGTCCGGGGACAGAACGTCCCGAAACACCAATGGTTCCATGTCGGGAGTTCTCACCTGTGTGTACGCCGTGCTGTCTTCATGTGGGTTTCAGTGGGAAGCCGGATACAACAGATAATCTTTTTAAAAAAATGCATCGTATTTTATTACTTTTTCTTGTGAAGCGAAACATTTATACTGGGTCCTTCTATGGCAAACCAGTTGGATCCCACTAAAGTTTGAATGGGTATGAACAGATGCTCTGAGGAATCACAGAGTTGGTCTTCCGTGTCTGCTACACGTGGGGCTGATACTGCAATGCCCAAGTGAACGCAGGTGCGGGTCTATGATGACAACGCCTTGACGAAGACGGGCTTTGGTTAACAAAACCGTTTTCACACCTTTATGAATGGTTATGAAACCATACTGCTTTAAACTTTTTATTTTGGAATAATTGTAGAGGCACAGAGAAGTTGCAAACATCGTGCAGAGTTACCATCTCGCTGTCCCCCAGCATCCCCGCCATTACAGCTTACTGTACATGGCCGTCGTGTATTTGTCAAAACTAAGAATTGTTGCATTACTTTGGTGCATTCCTAGTTGTACAGGTAGCTCATAAACTAACCTCTAGACTTTATTCAGATTTCACTGGTTTTTCCGCTCATGTCCTTTTCTGATCCAGGACACCTCACTGTATTTAATTGTCACGTCTCCTAGTCTCCTCTGGTCCGTGACAATTTCTCAGTCCTTCTTTGTTCTCCATGACCTTGACAGTTTTGAGGACTCTTGGTCAGGCATTTTATAGGATGTTCTTCAGTTCGAGTTTGTCTGATGTTTTTCTCGCAGGGTTACGGGTCTGGGCAAAGAATACCGCAGAAGTGAAGAGCCCTTGTCATATCGGGGTACCTGATACCTACGTACCTTTCTGATGGCAGTAAGTAACTTACTGATCAGTTAACACCGATCTCTTGGTGAAGGAGTTGGCCAGGCTTCTCCACTGCGCCAGCGAGGGTTTCCTCCCATCCGCGTGCTGTCCTGAGGGTGCCAGCGTGGTCACTAAGTCCAACCACACTCAGCGGCAGTGGGTGGGGAAGGGCTTATTTATTTATTTATGTTTAGCTGGGAAACAATTATTTTTTCTTAAAAAAATTTAGAACACTCAGAGGAGGAAATAAAAGTACATCTTCTGCCCTTTGGTTTTGGCATCATAGCTACCGAGGCAAGTCCTTTCACATACAGTCTTCCTTCCTTTTCTCCATCGAGATAGTTTAACCCCTTACAAAAAATTCCCCAGTTATCTCCACCCAACTTTCCCACATCCCCCTGAGAAGTTCTCTTTAAATAATTGTGTATTGCAGTGATTTCTACCTTTCTTCCTTGGCTGTGCAGGAAGTAAGGACGGACTAAATCCTGGTTAAATGAACAAAAAGATGAATGTCTTTCATGAATTTCTCCTTTTCTTCCCCTCCTGGAGGGAGGGCAGCAGATTTAATTTTTCTCTTTCCCTCTCGCAGTAACTGAGGTTGTAACTAACACTCAATAAATGCTTTTTATCAAACGGAATCCAATCAGTGATGGAAGAGCTTCTAAATAATCCAC
>RJWJ010036556.1:0-16013 GCA_004363605.1 Indri indri | reverse complement strand
TGTGTGTGTGTGTGTGTGTGTGTGTGTGTGTGTGTGTGTGTATTTAACTCAATCTGTTTTCTGAGATTTTAATTCATCTTAACCTATTTCTTTCCCTCTCTTTCTCTTTCTCTCTTTTCTCTCTTATAATATTTGGCATTTGAAATCTTGTTTCTTTCCCTGCCTCATTCTAATGGTTCCAGATTGATTAAAAGAATGAGAGAGGGAGTCCTTGACTTGGAGAACACAAGATTCAGTCAAGGATCAAGCAGCACAGGCTACCTTCTGAGAGGACAACCACATGAGAGAGTCAGGAGGTCTTTCTTCATGGCCCCTCCTCAAATCCTGGTCCAGAAAGGTTCCTATACGATATAGGGAAGTGCAGTCTCTCCTGTTGTTGTTTTCAGTTCCAACCAAGAAACTAATGCTTTGGCTTTTGGGGGGAAACTTATAGAGGCTTAAGTCTTAGATCTGGCCTGGGATTGTGGCAGGGATAAATATTTCAGCTGTAGAAAAAGCTTATTGTTGCCTCCTCCCTAACTCATTTGTGTAAATAAAGCAAATTAAGATCTTTGAGGAACCTAGAGCAGATGGTTGGTTATTTCCAGAAGATGAAATAGACACAAACCAAAACAGTGCATTAATTCTTCTCATTTCTCAACCTGTGTTGCCGGAATATCCCCATGGTGTGAAGACTCTTGTTCAGGGTGGGTAAGTCTGGCAATGAATGCGATTGATGACTTTCCTTGGATGGGTTGTTGCTCGTGTCCTTTCAAGGGTGATAGTTTCCGTAAAAGCCAAGGAACAGCGATTAAACAAGCAGAATCTATTCCAAACACTGCATCCCTGCCCTGTGACCAGGCTCAGTAAACTTACTGTTGTTTCCTGCACTCCAGTCATGGATTCTCGCCGGTCTAGCTCTCTCAAGGGTTGTTACATCACAAGCAGAGGCTTAACTGTTATTACATGTTTACGCTAAGGATCGTTGCAAGCAGGATTTACTTCTTATTGGTGATTTCCCTTGCTTAGCATGGTAAACTTTATTTTTTTCAATCAACAAATTTATATTGGGTCCTTTTACAGTCTAGGATCCTCTGTGCTGGTCACTTGTTATCAAAACTAAGAACCAAAATATCTGTGGCAACCAGTTGCAGATAAGCGCAAAGTTACGTTTACTTTTTTTCATGCAAAATTGCATGCTCCAAATTAAACGTACTCATTTTGTTTCCTTACCCTCACGTCCCTTTTCCAGGGTGAGGCAGGATTACAGTGAACATTCTGAACATTTTTACTATATAGACAGAAAGGAATCTTGTTACTTTGCCAGACACAGTTTTTGTTATACTTCTTCAAAAAGGATAAAATCAATAACAATAATACTTCCATAATCAAGGTAATCCACATTGGAGGGTATATATATTTGAGAGTGCTGATCTAGGTTCTAAAGCCTGGGGCCATTTCAGAAACTGCTGTCTATATCCTTTTCTATCAATTTTAAATGGTCCCAAATGCTGATGGAAAAAAAATCACTTCTCCATTAATTGCTCCGTAATTTTTTTCTTATTGATCGTTTCTTGTCAAGATATGACTTTCAGGCTAAATGGAAGATTTCTTTGTTTCTTTGTCTCGGAAACTTGGAAGTTTGGAGCAGCACACTCACCCCATGGGGTTGTATTAATGAGAGGGATGAAGTCCAATATGGTAGCCACTTGCCACATGTGGCTGTTAAGCACTTGAAATGTGGGTAGCATGACTGAGAACTGAGTTTTACATTTGATTTAATTTTAATTAATTAAAATTTAATATGAAACAGTCACATGTGGCTAGTAGCTATCATACTGGACAATGCAGGGCTTGAGAAACCCTTGGATGAATTTAGGAAAATGGGTTTTGGGTCACACTGCTTGTTTCAGGCAGTTGGATTGTGTTTGTCAGTGTGGTTGTGAAATATCTGCCAGCTTGTCTGAGGGATTGTTGGATGAGTGGGTGGGCAGGGAGCTCATTCCTCTCAAGCTTATACTCTCCTCTTGCGCTTCAGTGATGGGAGTTTCAGAAAGGTACTGCCGCTGAGCTGAGGCTACGTGAAGACATCATCCCAGTAAAAGGCTGTGGGACACCCTGACCAGATGGGGACGGTTTTGGGAAATATTTTCAGCTGCTGCTCAGAGGATGCCAGTAATCCCCCACCTTGCAGGTTTCTTTCCTCTTTGAAGTTCCATTTCTCCACTACCTAGTCATAACACCTGCTCATCCTTTGGCAGCATTTTGCAAAAAGTTCTCTCTCATCCACCATCTCTTTGGAGGTGATATGAGGAATGGTCTGAAGATCAGAGAGGGTAAGCGATATGGCTAGGGTTACCCAACAAGTAAGTGGTGAGTGGCAGAGACAGGATTCGTAGCCAGTTCTCTGTTGTATCCAGGGCTTATTCCTCCTTGTTGAATCCATCTGAGTTTCTCCTTACTCTCAGTCATGTACATCATTAAAATTACCCAGCATCCAGAAAACTTTAAAAATTATTTTTAAAAAATTTATTTCACTTTTGCAAGGGTATAATGCTTACTCTAGACCAGTATCAAAAAGAACAGAACTCAACAGAGAGAGAACATACAGATGGGAAGCAGAAATGTATTGATAATTCAATATGTGCTATCAGTGTGATCATTATCACTATCAGCTCAGTTTTATAAATGTAGCAAGACTTAGGTTAAGTGACTGATCCAGGGAACACTACCAGGTAGTGGCACAGCTAAGATTTGAACCCAGGTGTGCTGATGGAAGCCCTCACATTCTGCAGAACAAGGTGGGGACTGTTTTGCCCCTTCCCCAAGGTTGTTGTGGGTATCAGGACAGACCAAGTACCCACAGGTCAGCTCTTGCTGGATCCTCGAATTCACAGAGCACTCTTCCCAGCTCACCTTGTGTTTTACGCATCTCCTTAATTCTCCTTTTGCTTTCCTACAGTGTCTGCCTAGGTCATGGGTTGGGTTGACACATAAAATATAAGATACCCAGCTAAAATTGAATTTCACATAAACAATAAATAACTTTTTTTAAGTTTATTGCATGGGATATACTACTACTAAAAAAAAAAATCATTGTTTATCTGAAACTCAAATTTTCTTTGCTGGATCTGGCAACCCTAACCACTTGCAAATCCTCTGTCATCAGCATTGATACAGTCGAGGTCCTGGGCTCCCTCCGGTCATCTGAGGAGTTGAGTAGCATCTAATCATTCAGTACAGAGGCAGGACATACATATTTAACATCAACTTCATGCAGAGCACTGTGCTGGGCCCTCTGGAGGGATGGGACTGTAACTTGCTTAGCCCCTCCTGGCCTGGGTTTTTTCCTGTGGGAAATGGAAACAAAATTTAATCTGGACTGGGCTCAAACCCTGACTCTACCATTTACAGCCGTGGCCTTTGGGCATGTCCCTTCCCCTCTCCGGTCCTCACAGCTCCCTCACCGAGGGGCAAGTGAGAAGAGAGAAACTGAGAGAGTGTACTCGAAGCTATATGCAAAAAGTCATATGGTGGTTAGTATTTCTTTTTCAACAAATCTAATTTTATTGGAGTTAGACTGCTTCTCTAGCTGCTGTGATATTTTTGGTAGCAAGTTTATTTGTCTAAGGAGCAGATGCCTGGGACGGATCCCAGCTCCGCTATTTATCAGTAGTGTGATCTTGGCAAATAATCTAACCTCTATGTTTTCCCATCTCCTCACTGTGAAAAGGCACAGTAATATTGTGTGTCTCAGAGGGTTATTGTGAGGATTAATTGAATTAATACACACAAAAGGCTTAAAACTGTGCCTAACAAAAATCAATTGTTAGAAGTCACTAGAGTAGCTACCCTTCAGGGCTGGGGTGGGAAGGAGGTGGAAGGCAGTTGATTTTTTATTTAAATGGAGCTTGGGAATTAGCAAATATTTCTGAGAGAATTTTAAGCTTTCAAAGGCTGTGGGATGGGTAGGGTCCAAGCTGAGATTTCTGAGGGACAGTGGGGGCCCCAGCTAATACCTGGGTTATAAGTGGACTGCACAGAAAAGAGCACTCATATTTGATACATATATAACATGTATATTACATATAGTTATATGCATATAACTACATATGTTTATATATAGTCAATTCTCATTATTTGCTATAGTTATGACCTGTGACGTTTCTGTGAACACTGAATTAGTGAGTACTGAACCATTGCTTCTAGGGGAAATACAGGGTTAGGTTCCTGCGAGCCTTCGGTCACAGTATTTTCATTAACTGATCAACACATAACCTTATTTTATGTGTATTTGTGCTTAAAAACACCTTATTTAATAAATACTGTTGATTCTTTAACATTGAACTCACGGCTGACAGCACTATAACTCATGCCTGAACAAAGCTTATGTAACCCATGTAATTTTCTCTGTAAGGCACAGCAGTCCAGATAGTAGTTCAGCACTATGCTTGGGGGCCACTGTAAACAGTGAAATCACCAACAAAAAACACAAAAATGTGAAAAATGTGGCACTAAATCAACCACGAGGACACTTGTTTACAGCACCAGAGCTGAAACAAGAAGGCAAAGCTTGCCTTATTGGACCTCAGTTGGGAACACGCCCTGTTAGGCAACTCAAATTTTTGGCCACTTTGTGCATGTCTGCAAGTGACCACAAAAGCCCCTGAGTATTGATTTTGGGGTTACAAATAAATTTTAGCAAGTAGATGAATTTGTACATACTGAATCCACAAATAATGAGGGTTGACTGTATGTATAAAAGGATAGAATCAGCAAATAGAAGGCCCAGAGGAGGGTGGAAGGATCTAGAGGCCCAGAAAGCATGGAGCAATTGGTCCGCTGGGTTGGGAAGGGCCTGGGGTTCACTTTTTGTCTCCCCTACAACCTTCGAGAACTAGCGACTGGTCCAAAGCTCTGTAACGTGAGTCTGTAACTCTAGACTAGAGAGCACATTCTTGGTGCCCGGTTGCCTGAGTCAGCAGTGTGCTCAGCTGATGAAGCACTGTTTTTTCCTAAAGAAATTTAGAGCCTTAGGACATTGATTCCACCATTTATCTCCTGTGTAGGATTGGGCCCCTCATTTGTCACTCTACAATCTATAATACATAGGAGTCAATTTTTACCAAAATTGAGAAAAATAAGAACATCAGTCATATAAGAGAACCTTAGCTCAGTCCCCTGCAGAGATTGACTCTTGATTTTCCTTTCTCTTCCCACATAATTTAATTTTAATTAATGTAAATTTAAAAATCAATACTTGATTCAGTTATTGAAAACTTTTAAGTATATTTGGAACAACTTGGGTATGTAAATCTACTTTTTCAACTATAAATTTTATGAAGTCTAACTATAGACCAATTATTTCCAATGAAAATTTAGTATATAAGTAGAGATGTTCTGTGAGTATCAGTATACACCAGATATCAAAGACTGAAAAGAATGTAAAATATCGAATTAATGCTTTTAAAATATGATTACATGTTGAAATGGCAATATGCTGGATATATTGAGTTAAATAAAATAGTTTATTAAAATTAATTTTACTTGTTTCTTTTTATTTTTTTAATGTGGCCGGAAATTTTAAAATTACATACATTATTTTTATATTAGACAGTGCTGAACTAGAACCTTATTTGCTCCTTCTCGCATTTTTTTTGTGATTATGGCACCAGTAGAAACACAGAGTTACTACTCACAAGTCACATACCTGACCTATGGAGACTCCACAGGCCTTGTCCAGTGGTCTTAGTCATAGAACATGACCCATATTTTTCCTGGAGCCCAATTCATCCTTTTAACCTTGCAGGGATCCAAGTTTGCTTTTCTTGGTAGGTCTTCCAGGCTTCACCAAGTGGCATTCTAATCTGATTTCCCGAGGAAACTCCAAATCCTAACATGTGCAAAGAGCAGTTTCCATTTTTCCTTTGAGGATTCACATTTGAATTTCACTACTTTCATAAGTACAGTACCATTGGAACATTACATTTGTCTGTCTCCATAAATGTTCCCATTCTAGACGGAACCTTGTAGGTATATGGTCTCCTCAATAACTTTTACAAATTTTAGTGTGGAAGTATAAATGAGTAAACAGGCAAGTTGAACAGCAGGCAGTACATTGATTTTGCACAGTGTATTACCTCTGGGGGACTCAGTGGGTTACTGTGATGCCATCATACTTAACTAGATGAGGTCTTGATGCCAAGAAGCTGAGGTACCATTCTCAAGGACCATTCTGCCAGTCTCAAGGATCATTCTTGCTTTTGGATTAAATGGGTAAGCTTTTAGGTCTAGTAAAACATTTTAAGTCTTTTCAAAGCCTCTCAACTGCCATCTGTGGCTGGCTTAGTGAATACATTATTGTACATCTGGTCTGGTTCTGAGCTGCTTTCTGTCCCACTTCTCTTAATAAAATCTACTAAATCCTAATAAAATAAGAAATAATCAGTTGAGTACTTTGTGTTGTGCAATATTGCTGAACCATGTCAATTGCCCTAAAGCGGGATGGAGTGGAAGAGTCAGTATTGTTCTTTGCCCTGGGTGGGATCGCTTCTCCCACTTCCTTTGTTGAATTGATTAGCAACTATCTCTTCTTTAGACACAAAACAAATGACAGTTATTTTTCAAACAAAATATCATGACTATACACCATCCAACTACTGTAGTGCTAAATCTTAAGTCAGATTATTTCCCAGTTATGGAAGATACTGGGTGGCTCATAATGACTTCTCCTTCCTTAGACCCAGCCCCAGATACACAGGGGCATGTTTGTGCTAATATAAAAGTAGTCATAAGACTACAACTATAGTCAATCTTCTGTAAGTCACCACTCATCTGGAATTTCTGCCCATGGTATGGGTAGGCCCCTCTTCAGTGGTCCATTCTGTCTCTCAGTGTAGAAGGCTGCCTGTGCAAAGTAGGGCACACCATTCCCCAATGATCTGCCCTGCCCTTTACCATGCGCGTGGTAAAATATATTCCTGGATTAGAGGCTGTAGTTGAGAAATGCCATATTAGCTCAAAGTGGAGGGCTGTAGTCCCTTGGGGGCTGATGGCGGCTTCCCAGTGATTTGTCTAAGAATGTAAGCTCAAACCCAGGTGAGCCCTGCCTGGTCTCAGAGCCCACTAAATTCTTCAGATTTCTGAAAGAGGTTCAGTAGAGTCTATTTAGTAACTGCTTCCAGGCTTTTTGCCTCTTGGAATGTGTCAGGACATTTTTGTGGGAGGAGCCCTGGCAATAGGCTCTGGCAGCAATTATATGCTCACAATTCTGGGCTTCTGCCAACCTTGGTTTCATCTCAGGTACATGGTGCTCTGGTGCCCCCAGTGTGCCTTGACCAAAACATATCTCCACAATATATTGATTGATTTACTTGATGTTAAATTGTTTTTTCTGCTCCTAATCTTTTTGGTAGGTGTCTATATGTGTACTAGTTTTCCTAGGTCTGCTGTAACAAATTGCCACAAATTTAGTGGCTTAAAAAAACAGAAATGTATTCCTTCAAGGTTCAGGAGGGTGGAAATACAACATCAGTGCTGGCAGAGCCATGTATCCTTAGAATGCTCTCAGGGAGAGTCCACTCTATACCTCTTTCAGCTTCTGGTGGATATTAATTCTTGCATTCCTTGGCTTGTGGCTGCCCTCTAATCTCTGCCTTTATCACTGTCTTTTTTGTGTTTCTGTAGCTTCTCCTCTACTTATAAGGGTGCCAGTCATTGGATTTAGGGTACGTGCTAAACTTAGAATGATCTCATTTCATGATTCCTAAACTAATTATATCTGCGAAGACCCTATTTTCAAATAAGATCACACTCACAGGACTAGTGGTTAAGACTTGAACATATCTTTTGGGGGGATACTATTTGCTATGGTTTTAATGTGTCCCCCAAATTTCATGTGTTGGAAACCTAATCATATGTTGGTGGGAGGTGGGGCCTTTGGAGGTCCTTAAGATTAGATAAGGTCATCAGGGTGGGGTTCCCATGATAGGACTGGTGGCTTTATAAGAAGAGGAAGAGAGATCTCTGACACACATGCTCTTGCCCTCTCACCATGTTATGTCCTTCACCATGTGAAGATGCAGCAGGAAGGCCCTCACCAGATGCTGGCACCATGCTCTTGGATTTCCCACTCTCCAGGACCATGAGCTAAGTAAATCTCTATTATTTATAAACTACCCAGTCTGTGGTATTCAGGAATAGCAATAGAAAATGGACTAAGATACTAGTCAACCCACTAAAATATGAAATATAAAAATAGTCATTTGAGTGAATAATATGCCTGATTCTTGCCATAAAAATATTCCCAAACCTACTGGTTATAATATACCTTTCCAAATCTTCCATCCATTTGGATATTTTGATTTCTGGAGTCAACACAAATTCACTTCCTGCTGCCTCAAACTTATAGCTTTTTTAATTGCCAGTGACACAGAGCTCCCTCATTGTGTGGAGCGCCTTACCCCTTCCGTAGACAGGATGTCTATGACAAAGGGTGGAAGGTGGTGCGTCTCTACTGAGGCTCATTCCCTGTTAAATGGGTGGCTCTGTTTGTGCCTCACATTGTTATTTATTTATTTTTATTAGACAGGGTCATGTTGCCTGTGCTAGAGAGTACTAGTGTCATCATAGATCCCTGCAACCTCAAACTCTCAGGCTCATTCAATCCTCCTGTCTCGGCCTCCTGAGTAGCTGGTAATATAAGTGTGCACCATCATACCCAGCTAATTTTTCTATTTTTTATAGAAACAGGTCTCACAATTTTGCTCAGGCTGGTCTCAAACTCCTTGTCTCAAGTGATTCTCCTGCCTTGGCCTTCCAAAGTGCTAGGATTACAGGTGTGAGCCATTGCTCCCCACCAACATTGTTACTTTTGAGTCAAAGGTTAAGTCCCTGGAGGATGCCCAGTTTGTTTTGGCAGCTAAAAGTGAGGCTCAGGGTCAGGGATGTTTCTTGTATAATGAACTCACATAGATATCTCTCATCCCCTCTTAGATTTTGATTTTTCTATTTTTCTATTTAATAATCAAAGACTGTTAGAATACATTGCTATGTGAGACACAGGGTTCCAATACATAAAACCACCCAGCAACCTCTGGTGAATCTCTCCACTAGCATCCAGTAATAAGGCAGCAATTATTTTTCAAAAGCTGCTAAAGCATTACCTTAGTCCAAAATCCTAAATACTTCTGCCATATTTTTCCTTATAGGATTTGCCCTCCTTTTTTACCCTCAAACCATGTTGGTGGGAGAGGCAGAAATCACAGAGCCTCAGGTCTCATCTTCCTGACTTATTGGGTCCAAGGGGTAGAACTGACCAGACTGTAACTTGTAACTTGCCAGGGTCAGCCACTGAGGCTCCTCTCAATCCTACTGAAAGTATGTACCCTTTTGGATGACCCTGAGATATATAGTGTGTAAAAATTCCAAGGTTGAGCATGTGCTGACTCTAAAATCCAAACATCCATTAACTGTTGTTCTTTGTTGCAGTGGGAGGTATCACATGTGTTTCACCACCTGTCATGGGTTTAAGCACTGATATGCCAGGTAATCCCTGTCTGTTGGATCCCTCGTGGATGGTTCTTGAACCTAATGGCATAGGCTCATCCCTTTGGGTATGATGCTAAGAACTGCCGTGCCTCTGCCACTTTTGTTTTAGGGGACCTTTGCAGCATTATATAGAGGGGCACCTGATCACCGAAGAAAGAAGAAAGAAAACAAAGACGATACCATCTAAGGCACTATAAACCAATCTGTCTCTTTCAGTAGTTTCCTTAAAGTAAAAGGAGCACCTAGCTGTTCTTAACAGAGGTAGAGATAGAGGGCCACTTTGAGCAGGTCTTTGTTAGGCAGATATATTCCACGCGGGCCCGGCCCTGATGAAAGGTGTAGTAAACTTTTTTTCTTAATAGAAGCAACTCTTCCTCATAGTATGCTGTGCTCTGGAGAGGAGATGGGCCAGTATATAAAAGGAACTCTTGACAAGCAGGGTGGGAAATACCTTTGTTTTGATTTCTAAAGCATTAACTACCATAACATTCCAATAATTTTTGCAAGACTCGTTCTATCTGGGCAACTATTAGTTTAACTGTCCTATGTTCTACTGGGAGTCTTCAGGTTGTATTAAATTTTCTTACAGAGAATTTCGTATTTCTAGAGAATTAACTGGAGAGGTCTTTTGGGGGGATATCCTGGGTAAAGGGATACTCTGATACTGATTGTGATTAATCAGTGGGTATATTAGTTTCCCAGAGATACTAAAACAAAAATTATGACAAACTAGTTGGCTAAAAACAACAGAAATTTATTCTCTCACGATACTGGATGCTGCAAGTCTGAAATCAAGGTGTTGACAGGGCCACGTTCCTTCCAAAGCTTCCAGGGGAGAATCCTTCCTTGCCTCTTTCAGTTTCTGGTTGCTCCCAGGTGTTCCTTAGTTTGTGGCAGCGTAACTCCAATCTCTGCCTGTGTTGTCACGTGGTGTTCTCCCTATGTGTCTCTGTCCCTCTTATAAGGACACTAGTCAGAGTGGATGAAGGGCCCATTCTACTCCATTATGACCTTATAATTTGATTACATTTGCAAAGACTCTATTTCTGAATAAGGTCATATTCATAGGTACCAGGGATTAAGACTTGAACGTATCTTTTTTGGGGACAAAATCAACCTAGGTTTCCACTTTTCATGTCCATACTAAGGGGTTTGAGGGATTGGATTCTAGCCACAACTTTGGTTTAGAGGACAGAAATCTTTAAACTATGATCACTGCCTTAGGGGTGTTAAAATTTTTTTTAGCTGGGAGGCCATCGGGCTGAGACAGCTCCAGCACTTTGGGTTCCTACATAAGCAAATCAAAGCCCACTGTAAACGGTAAAGCAAAACTAGAGACTTTACCAATCAGAAACCACCACCTAACCCCTAACTAGGGACTGTCCACTATGATGAATCAAACATATTTTGTCTTACTCCCATGCGTAGCCTATACAAATTCACTGCCCGTGCTGTCGCAGCAGAGCTCTCTGAACCTGTTTTGGTTTTGAGCGCTGCCCAATTTATGAATAAACTCAAAAGCCCAAATAAACTCTTTAAAATTTTAATGTGCCTAAATTTATCTTTTCACAGAGGATATTGCATCCTTGTTTTCTTTCTTCTTTTCACACACTTATTGGAAACCGCAACAAGATTTTTCCTTGGATACTCCTGGATGATCAAGGTCACTCTACTACAATTTCTGTCAATCTGGGCTTTGTTGACTCGGCATTCTTCTGGGTTGCCCCATGTTATTTTTATACACCTTGCATCGGCTTCCATTTCCCAATATTAACCAGTTCCTATGGCTTTTATACTTGAGATTTTGGGGGAGCTGGCCGAACCATCATTGGCTCTATTCCTAGGTTTTAAGGTCTGCCTTGTTCTACATATCCAGAGAGGGATTTAGCAGGTCTTTAAAAAAGATCTATCCATTCTATGGTAGGCTGTCTTATGAAAAGAAAAAAAACCTATCTATCCAAGCAGTTCTTGCTTACAAATGCAGTGGACTCCCTTAGCTCCCCTCCTCAAGGCTGGTGATTCTTTCATAGGCTTTCTGAAGCAGGTATTTATGATTGACTACCCATTCCTAGCAGTATCCAGAGTCTTGTACAGATATCCTCTTTTCCTCCCATACCACTTACATGCTCCTGGGGAAGCTGAACCTACCCTGCTCTAGAAGTGGACCTAATTTGTCAAAAGGTAATTATTAGCTCTCTTGTCAGTGATTGGTTCAGGAACTCAGGCCTAAGCCCATCAATGTACGACACTTTTGTAGCCACAGAATTTGGAATGACTATGTAACCCAGTGGAAGGCAAGTAGAAAAATTAGAGGGGGTTCTGGGAGATAAGTTCTAAATTTTAAGATAGTCTTCTCTTTCTTTTAGATCTTGTGCAGAGATGTGAGGCCTGGAACTGCTGTAGCTACCTTACTCCCAACCTGAGAATGAAGCTGAAACCTGTGTGTGTGGGGTGTGGGGGTGGGGGATGCAGCTCAGAGTTGAGCAGTTGAAAGAACTGTAAAGAACCAGACCTGGAGCAGTGACTCACAGTTAATCATCACTCTACCAATGGTCTTTTCCAATTATGCTTGCATTGGGTTTCCTGTTACTAAGAATTGTTTGAATTGGGTTTTTGTCCCCTCAATCTGAAAGCATCTTAACTGGCACATCCTTGATGGGTTTCTCTGGTCAAATGCAGTTTCGCTGGAAGAGATGGTGCTTCCACCAGGCTCCCATGGGAATCCATTTTCTCTCATGGTAAGCAGGGGGACCAGGCTCCTTGACCCTGTATTTGCAGAAGTCAGGCATCAACTTAGCATCACGAGATTTCTGGTATTAGTTGCCTACTGTCTGCTGTACTTTTGACTTTGGGTCCTTTGAGGCCCACATAACTATTTCCTGAGTGACACAAATTTCTTCCACAGTTGTTATCAAGTGGCCCTCACGGACTTGGTGAGGAGAGAAAGAGGACGAGAGGTATCAGGATCAACAGATTGTTTTAACTTGTGAGACTACAAATGGCTTGCAAAGTATAGCCAAAGTCAAGGCATGGGGTTTCCCAAACTGATGACATTACAAATTCATGATCCACGTCATTAGCTGGACCCTCCATGCTCATTCTCTCCCTCTCTATAGCAGCAACTTCAAACTTTAAGCAGATATTATCACCTATTTCCAGAGAGAACAAAAAACAAGAAACAAAAGACATTAGGCAGGAGCTGCAACCAACCTCCATTAAAACAAAGACATATCAATACATACCCTAACCTTTTTAAGGTTTCAAAGGAAGAGGTGTCCTGCCTGTCCCCCAAGCTTGGGTGTAGGAGCTAGGTGCTGTTGAGCTTACCCTGGAAACCCAAAGAAACAGAGGGCAGAGAACTAGAGAAAGAAAACAGGGTGATGCTACCCAAGGGAAGAAATAGAGAAGCAGTTAACGAAGCCTGCAGCCTGCGGCTAAACCTTGGCAATGACTGTTATGAAAATACCAGAGGATGCCCCGCCCGCCAGCCCACATTGTGCAGCCAGCTCAGTCACAAAGCCGAGCCGCCTAGATCAGCAGCGGAACATTCCAGGGCCTGTCTGCCGTGCCCAGCCTGGGGGCCGCGAAGCTACATTCATCGGCAGTGTGGGAGGCCAAGGGTGGGCAGCAGCAGAAGCCCCTCTGGTTATCTATTTCCAGCTCTTTCTGTGCCCATTCAATACATGAAATAAAATTTTCCGTGACTCGTCCTTTGGGGTGGGAAGTGTACGTCCCAGAAAGAGGCACACTGGAGAGGAGGAGGGGAACTCAAACTCAGAGTGAGAGGGTTTGTGGGGAGCCGACTGGGGTCTCCTTGCTTCCCAGCAGGTCCCCGGGTCTGGGCAGCAGAAGGGGGGAGTGCCTCCAAAGGACCCCGCTGCCCACATCCCGCCAGCGGCCCCCGCCCCCGCCCGGCCAACTCCGCCTGCCTGAGTCACGGCTGGAGCTGGGGAGGAGCCCGGGAAAGGCGGCCCCAGCCCAGTGTAGCCAGCGGCTGCAGGCTGAGCGGGCAAGGCGGTCAGGGATCATGGGGGAGAGCGCGTTGGAGCCGGGGCCTGTGCCCGAGGTGCCGGTGGGGGGCCCCGTGCACGCCGTGACGGTGGTGACCCTGCTGGAGAAGCTGGCCACCATGCTGGAGACGCTGCGGGAGCGGCAGGGAGGCCTGGCTCGGAGACAGGGCGGCCTGGCGGGCTCCGTGCACCGCATCCAGAGCAGCCTGGGCGCGCTGAGTCGCAGCCACGACACCACCAGCAACACCCTGGCGCAGCTGCTGGCCAAGGCCGAGCGCGTGGGCTCGCACGCCGACGCCGCTCAGGAGCGTGCGGTGAGCCGCGCAGCCCAGGTGCGGCGGCTGGAGGCCAACCACGGGCTGCTGGTGGCGCGCGGGAAGCTCCACGTTCTGCTCTTCAAGGTCAGTGACCGCCAGCGTCCCCCTCAATCCGGGGCCTGTCCAAGCTTCTGGGCCACCGTGTCGCGGATCCCTCTTCCCATCCGCCTACCACACGCACATTCCTGACCCCATCCGCCCTCGGTTGCCGTGGAAACAGACGTCAGGAGCCGCGCCCACTTCCCACACCCCAGCCCCATCCCTCCCTCGCACGCCTGAGCCCAGCCTGGCCAATCCATGCCCGCCCAGCTCTAGCTCAGGCCACGTCCGCACAGTGTGGTCTAAGTCCCAGGGCGTCCCCAAAGTAACGGTGCTGCAAGCACATTCCATGACTCTGGCCACCGTCGTCGTCTCGCGTCTCTCAGCGGGTCTCACTCACTTCACAAACTTCTGCAGGTCGCCCGCAGCCGTCCCTCCCTCCCTCCTCTTCCTCCTCCTACCTTTCCAAGCCCGCCTTTTCTTTCCCTCTCCAGTTGCGGAGTAGAGGGTGGGGCGGGTTTCCCTAGTGTAATTAAGGTGTGTGTCTCAGGCTGCTCTGGGCTAAGGGGCCGCCAGGGTTAGCGCCTTGTCCGTCACATGCAGGAGGCGGCTGAAATCCCAGCAAGCGCCTTCCAGAAAGCACCAGAGCCCTTGAGCCAGGAAGACCAGTCCGAGCTGGGTCCAGAGCAGCCAGAGGCCGAAGTTGGAGAGAGCTCGGACGAGGAGCCGGTGGAGTCCCGGGCTCGGCGGCTGCGGCGCACCGGGTTGCAGAAGGTACAGAGCCTGCGAAGAGCCCTTTCGGGCCGGAAGGGCCCTGCAGCGCCACCGCCCACACCAGTCAAGCCGCCTCGCCTTGGGCCTGGCCGGAGCGCTGAAGGCCAGCCGGAAGCCCAGCCTGCGCTGGAGTCCCCGCTGGAGCCAGAGCCTTCGCAGGACACCGAGGAAGATCCCGGGAGACCGGGGGCTGCCAAAGAGGCTCTGCAACAAATAGAGAGTGCAGCCTGATGGCTGGTGCTGCCCGCCTCCTCTGTGCCTATGCCTTGTTCCAAAATAAATCCTTTCAGAATGTAGCACTCACGCCCTAATAAGGAGCGAGTCCTGCATCTACAGCCCCTCTCGGGCTCTCCCTTCCCAGTTCCTTAAGCTCAGTGCCCTGTGTCCTCTAAAAGAGGTGCAGCCACTCACACCTGCTTGCACTCACCGTCAATAAAAGTAATTTTACCTTATCCAGACTCCATGTGAAGGGGTGGGGGAGGTGGGGGAATAAGGCAAATGTTGGAACCTGGAATGTGGTTTGAATGTCAAATATTAATAGATCATTGTACGATTTCTCCTGTTTCCACGGAATCCTGGACTCTAATGGTACATAGAAGTATCCTGCTGGCCACTTGCTCCGTAAACACGTTTCTCCTGGGGGTACCTAGTAGCAATTTTTAAAGCATTCAGTACAGTCCCTTGCTGCAGGTGCTCGATAAATGGCAGCTGATTTCCTCTTAGTCTTTTCTTCTATCACCTCTTAAAAGTTGGGTTTTCCAGAATTCCCTCCTCAGCCCTCCTTTCACTCTGGGTACTTTTTGGTTGACATTCACTCCTGGCCCCTCCCACCAGCCACATACACCCTGCACCACTCACTGTCTTGAGTTCCAGTTGAAAAGTACTCCCAAAGTAGCAATCTACTGCCTTTAAATTCCATTTCAATTCAACAGCTATTTATTGAGCACCTACTTAATATGTGGCAGGCCCTTCTATGCAAGTTTCAGAATTTCTCCCCCTCCTGTGTTTTATTTACCAGTGAATGGCTCAGTCATCCACACAGAAACCTGGGAGTCCTCATTGGCTCAAGGATGCTTTCTGATCCCCCAGCATGGAAACAGTTATCCTGTTGATTTGACCTCTGCCATCTGCTTACTTTTCTTAATACCCATGGCCACTGACCTATTTAAGGCCTTGTCTGCTGCCCAACTAGTATTTGAACTGCCAATCTGATCTCATCAATGTCCTGATTCAGACCTTTCAGTGTCTCCCACCATCTTCAGAATAAAGACCAAACTTTTTAATGTTACATTCAAAGCCCTTTGTGATCTGGTCCCTGCCCATTTTTTTTTTTTTTTTTTTTTTT
>RJWJ010036555.1:0-16016 GCA_004363605.1 Indri indri | reverse complement strand
GAAACCTTGCAACTATATGAGTCCATTCTGTCTCCCTGTCCTTTGCACTGTAGTTATCACATGTATGGTGTTAACATACATTATGAACTCCATGAGACAATGATATACTCTTTTTTGTAAACAGTCTTGAATTTCAAGGAAAGAAAAGTAAAAAGTCTTTTATATTTTCCCAGATATTTGCCCCTTTTATGTTTTATATCCTTTTTTATAAATTTGAGTTTCCATTTGGTATTGTTTCCTTTCAGCCTGTAGAATTTCCTTTAGCTTTTCTTATAGTGCTGATCAACTAACAGTAAATTCTCTTAGTTTTATTTTGTATGAAAATGTCTTTATTTTCTTTTATCCTTGAAAGATATTTTCACTGGCTATTGAATTCAAGGTAAATAGGTTTTTTGTTTTGTTTTGTTTTGTTTTGTTTTTTAGTTCTTTAAACGATGTTGTTCCACTCTCTTCTGGCTTCCACAATTTTGTATGAGAAGTCAGAATATTTGAATCATTGTTTTTCTATGTGTAATGTGTTGTTTTACCCAAATGCTTTCAAGATTTTCTATATCTTTGGTTTTCAGCAGTTTAGCTATGATCAAACTACACATAATTTTCTTGTTTGGCATTCACTAAGCTTCTTGGATCTGTAAATTTAAGTCTTTTATCAAATTTGGAAACCTTTCAGCCATTATACCTTTAAATATTTTTTAATGCTCACTCTCAAGTCTCCTGTCCTCATGAGATTCCAGTAACACAGACGTTAGATTTTCTGTTATTGTTCTATAAGTCCACAGACTCATGAGGATCTTTTCCATTTTCCCCAATCATTTTTTCCTCTGTCTTTCAAACTGGGTCATTTCCAAATCTGTATTCAAGTTTCCTGACTCTTCTGTATTTTCCATTCTGCTAATTAAGCACAATTAGTGAATTTTAAATTTTAGATATGGTATTTCTCAGTTAAAAAATTTCAATTTAGTTCTTTTTTATAGTTTCCATTTCTCAGCAGAGATTTCCTATCTTTTAATTCATTGTGAGAATATTTTTCTTTATTTTTTTGAGGATAGTTTCTTCATATGGTGAGAAATTTCACATTATACTCTGGACCTTGTGACTGATTGGCTATAGGTGCTCTGAATTCATTTACATTCCTCTGAAGACTGTTGATGTTTTATTTCAGCAGGCAATTACCTTGGTAACTCAAACTGCATACTCTGTCTCTTGTGTGGTAGCTCAACCCTCAGTTTAGTTTTTTTTTTTAAATTTTTGGTTAGTTGTTTCTTCTTTGCTGAGGTGCTTTGAGACTACTGAATGCATATGCGACTCAAAGGCCATTCAGATACTTGGGAAGAGTATATGTACAAAATTTGGAGTTACCACTCACTGGCTCACCTTTTTGGGGGTTTTCCTGCTCACTTTCCAGTAGCTATGGTTGTTCCAAATTCTGACCTTTGGTTTTTTAATCCAGAAAGACTTGGTTTTTCTATTAGAGTTTTCATTACCCAGTGTGGCACTGACTTTGATCCACCTTGAGACAGAAGGCATAAAAATTATTAACTCACCCTGAACCAATCTCTACTATTAAATTTTAGCTCCATTCTAGATTTTCCCTGCTTGCATTCACTCTCTAGTACATTCAGATATTTGATTTTTACTTGTATAATTTGTCCATGCTTTGTAGTTGTTATATGTTGGAGGCTAGGATCTGGTAGCAGCTTTCTTGGTTATATTGGAAGTGGAAAAATAGTTTAAAATGTAATCAGTTTCTTTTCTTCTGAAATGGGAAAAGTATGATCTGATCATTTCCTATGGGAGTTCTGTAATTTGGGGCTAAGAGTATATCTGGAAAAAATACAGGCATGTTAAGCTCAGCTTAACTCCACCATGGGTTTCACTTGTAAAACCTACCACAAAACTAAGTAAATGTGCTAGACATAAACATAAAATATAAAAGGCCACCACTTCATTTGATTCTGCAATACCACTACTGGTATTTACCCAAAGGAAAAAAAATCATTTTATCAAAAAGACACTTGCACTAGAATGTTTACTGTAGCACAATTCAGAATCACAAACATGTGGAATCAACCCAAGTACCTATCAATTCATGAGTGGATTAATAAAATGTGGTATACATATACCATGGAGTACTATTCTGCCATGAAAAAATGAATTAATACCTTTTGCCACAATCTGAATGGAACTGGAGACCATCCTCCAAAGTGAAGTATCACAAGAATGGAAAAACAAACACCACATGTACTCACTATTAAACTGGAATTAACCGATCAGCACTCATGTGCACAGAAGGAAGTAAAACTCAACAGAAATCATGCAGGTGGGAGGGGGTAGGAGGGGATGGGTGAAATCATACCTAATGGATAAAACATACACTATCTGGGTGATGGGTACACTAATAACTTTGACTCAAGCAGTACAAAAGCAATCCCTGTAACCAAGATATCTGTACCCCTGTAATATTCTGAAATTTAAAAAAAAAGAAAAAAAATCCAATAGGACCACTGAATTGTCAACTGTAAAATAAATTTTATGGTACATGAATTATATCTCAATAAAGCTGTTGGAAAGAAAAAATGCATCTCCCTTCTCCTTCCCCTGCCAGTTCCATGTTAGCAGTTACCAGCTTTCCTGAGTGGATTCCTGGTCCCTTCCCTCACCCCCACCTTTAACCTCTGGTCTGTTTGATGCCATTTGGCTCCTTTTTTTGGCAGAACAGTCACTGTCCTTGTAAAATTTTTTAGGTCAATAAAGTCAGTGGCCTTAAAAAAAAAAAAAACGCTTCAGACATAATTCTGCTTCAAACTCATTAGCAACATTCGAAGAGCCTAGTCTGAATTCTGTGATGTAAGGTTTAAGAATAGGAGAGAGAAGATTTGTCTAAGGCTCCTGAAAATAGGCAGTATTTTCTGCTCATTATGGAGGCTCCCTTTGAAAGGCCACCACATTTTTATTCAGCTTCATATTTTAGTTGGCTTGCGGTCATTTAGCTAGAGAGTTTCTGCCCCAGAGATGTTCTCTAAGGCTCTAAATGAGTCTCCCAGAAGCTTCCAGAAACTCTAAACCCCCAAAGCTCATTTCAGATGAAGTTTGCTAATACTGTTTATAGACTGGGAAGAGAGAAAGTAACACTGATGTTCATGAATCCAATGTGGGCAGTGGGATATGGCTATCTATGGAGATATGTCAGATGCCCAAAGAAGTATTTATAGAAAGAATACAAGAACCACTGGTGTAAACTTCTATATGAAGAGAAACTATAAAAGGAAAAGTTATTATATATAATTAAGAAGTTCTGTGTGGGGTTAGTTCTGCATGCATGCCTTCTGAATCAGACGTAGGAGGAGGAACATTTTTAAGAGAAATGAAAACTGAGTTTCTTGGTCTTTTCTGAAATACAGACACCTCAGAGCCCATTTTCTGTCTCCTATCTTTTTTTATGACTGGTTGCCCCATGATAGGACAGGATCTGAGAGGCTGAAAGAAAGGAAAATTGCAGCGGGGTGAGGGTCAGTTCCAGACTTTGACCCATAGCTCAAATGCAATTCATTAATATTTGACAAGTATGAAACTTCATTGCTGGTGCTGTGCGAAACTAAATTATTGCAGCTTAAATGTCTTTACAGCCAATGAGCGGGAGAAGGAAAATTAGATCTGGGTGCATTCATGAGCTAGACCAAGCTGGTTTACTGGTTTAAGCAACTCTGCTGATGGTGTACTTGCTGCTGTACAATTGGGATGTAGCAATTTGTGAAAATGTTTTTGAAAGACTCTGGGAGAGCTCTGTGTTCAGCAACTAGAGGAGTCTCCAGCCAAGCAAACTTGGAGGGTCTAGAATTTTACTGGGAACCAGGGACTTGCCATGGCTCAAAGAAGCTTTTGCGACTGCTCATTATGGAGCCTCCCTTTGAAAGGCCTCCAAATTTTTATTCAGCTTGATGTTTTAGTTGGCCTGGGGTCATTTAGCTAGAGAGTTTCTGCCTTTTCTTTAGGTTGTTCTCTGGAGAACAAAGTCACACTTTCAGTTCTCTTTACAGAGGTCCCAGGCAGCCCCCTGGTTGTGTGGGGCCCTTGAGGCCTCTGTAACCCTCCCTGTATTCTCCTCTCTCTTTTGGGGGAAGATGGTCAGGATGGCTAAGGATTTACTTACTATCCTTGCAAGGATATTTAACTGAACTGGTGGGTAAGGTTTGTTGCTTACATTAAAAGGATTTAGTCAAAACTCCCCTAGGAGGACATGCTCTAAATTATCTGCCTCCCATTATTTTTTATTATTTTTTATTTTTTCAAAGGCCCATCCAGACAACTTTCCTACCATCGTTTTTGTAATCTTTGATCCTCCAGACTTTTCCCATCACCCAGCACTGTTTCACCATATGATTTTGTGACAGCAGGTGTCAGGTCTCTGTAAGGAAGTGAATGCAGGGGATGCTCTGGCAGAAATGAAGACTTCAGTGGCCACAGCTGAACACCAAAGACAGCCAAGAACTTTCTTTTATTGGTGATCATACTCTTGTGCTTTACCCTGTCCCAGCCTGAACTAGTGGGCTTCCACCACCTTGCTAGATTCTAAGCTTGCGAATTCTAAATTTAACTCTGGAATTTAAAATTCTCTGCGTTGTTTTTCCCATTGTGGTATTTACTTTGCCCCAGAACTTATCCTTTTTGATTTTTACTTCATACTTCAGAATTGATCCCTAATTTTAATGTGTTCAGATAGAAGGCTTTAACAGGCAATCTTTTCCCTTGATACCAGTAAGATTTGTTGGGATGAATTGTTCACGATTCTGGGGAGACTGTTATCTTAAATAGCAAGAAAGAAAAAATGGTAATTTGTTCTAGAATATTATGTGTTAAATAAAAATTTAAGGAGTTTCTTGCATTTGGAGCACAGTAAAAACAACATGACAAGCACTGCTATAGGAATGTAGATCAGTATAAGTTTTCTGAAGGGCAATACGGAAAAACATTTGAAGGTCTTAGAAATCTGTTTATCGACAAGTTCTCCTTTTAGAAATTTTCTCCAAGTAAAATAAGTAAAGAGGCACTAAATATTTATTTATAATGATTTTATTGTGAGTAATTAACATAACCCAAGTGTTCCAAATGGGAATTAGATAACTATTAGGTTGAACCATATGCGATTACTGACAGTTGGCAAATACTGACCTACAAAGCAGCATTTTTATATGGTTCGACCTAATCAATTGTGGGATGTTCACATGACAAACTTCTATGCAGGTATTGAAAATCATATTTTTAAAGAATATATAATTCTCATGAATAAAATGTTTTATTAAAAAGGTAAGATATAAAAGTAAGTATATAGCATGAGAATTCAATTTAATTTTATTAAAATTCACGTTTGTATAAATTACTAAATTGGGAAGATTAAAAAATAAAAAACATGTTTATGTGTGTATATATATATACATACATGATCCAAAAGGTGCCTGGAAGAAATATTCATGTTAATATTTTCGTGGGTGATTGGATTATTAATTTTCATTTTACTTTTGTCCTTATGTTAATATTTTTCCATCTTTTCCAAAGTCGTGTAGTTATAATGTATTACTATTCTGTATTTTCTCCTAAAGTCATCCAGTTAGCATTTTCCATGTTGTTGAATATTCTTCAAAATCATTTTAACGGAGTCACAATAATGTATTCAGTAGAATTACAAAAAATTACTTAAGTGTCCCTCAGTGGTAGGCTTTTAGGTCCTTCCTTCCTTCCCTCTCTCCTTCCTCCCCTCTCTCCTTCCTCCCTTTCCACCTCCCTTCCTTCTTTTCTTCTTAATATAAATAATGCAAGACTTCCCTGCCCCCCATATTTTGGATTTTTCCAAAAAATATATTTCCAGAAGTGAATTCACAGTTGTGCGTGGAGAGGGGCAAGGAGAGAATGAACTGGAAGCTGAATGCTGCCCACGTGTTTACTGAGAGTCTCACCCTGGACTCTGTCACCCATTTGAAGTTTTAGGAAGATACTGTTCTAGCACTGTTTCTTCTCGTTAATGGAAACGTTATCATTTCCCACAGTTCTGGTTCTAATGCAGCAGCACTTTAAAAGCTCAGCTCAGGTAGAACTGAGCATTTGCTTTCCTGCTAAACCTCAGAGAAAAACTCACTGAATCAGATAAAAACATTGCCAGTCTGTCAGTACATATAACTTCCCAGTTTTTGTTCTTACTCTTTGTTCAGGTAACATTTATATACCTTGGGCTGCCCAGGACTTGCTTGGCATACACTCACCTGGAAGCCCATGGGCTGAGGTGCTCAGAGTAAGAATATGTAACTGCTGGGTTGCCCAGAGCCCTTTCATGTGTGAGAAAGTTCTGCGTGCACGGTGGTGAGGATCAGTGTGTATCCTACACCCACCGGTAAAATGTGGATTGGACAAATACTGCCTCTTCCTTCAGAAAGCTTTGGTGTTTGGACACATGACAAGCCTCAGAAGCTTTGATGTGACTTTATACTGGTGTCCCATGTTGTTTTTGTGTGAACACAGAGAGTTTGAGGCAGTCAGCAGACACAGAAAGGTGGCACCTCTTAACACCACCACCCCCCACAATGTTTGGGAGGTAAACCATGTCCATCCCTCAGACCTGGATGCAGTCATGTGAATTGGGAATCTACAGAGTGCCTGACCCAGCTGAGGGGGATAGACTAAGCCAACTTCAAGAGAACTTGGGGTGTGGGAAACTTTCTTAGGGCATAGTAACACCAGCAGGGCAAAGCCCAGGGTAAATTTGCTACTGTCTGCTTGTTTATTCACAAGCATTTATTGAACCTCTGCTATGTATCAGTTGATAGGCTGGGCCCGGAAGTAGTAGCTGAGTAAAACATGCTTCCTGCTTTCAAGGAGCTCATGTAAATGGATAAGACAGGCAAGGAAATGGATCATTTAGAATCTGAGAGACGGTGACACAAGAAGAATAAAGAGAGCGTTGTGGGGACATAGGGGGAAGCGTCCAGACTGGGAACCTTCTGGAGGAGGTGAGGTTGAGTTGAGTGTCAAAGCATGAGTGGTGTGTTGCTGCCAAGTGGTTGAAGGAAGGGAAGAACATTCCCTTCCACCAAGGGGCAGTCAAAACTGCAAGGCTGGTGTTGGGAGAGGCTTCTCTCTGAATACTGGACAAACACTTTTGCCAATCCCCAGACTGTGTCAGCTGCTTTTTTAACTGCTGACAGTCAGGCGTGGCTGCCTTGTTTGCCTTTAACAGGAGAGTAAGAGGTTACTTTCAAGAAATAAACCATAAATGTGGAGTCCAATGGTTAGTAGTTCTTTTTTCTTCATTCAGATCTTTTCCTTCTTCATAAACTTTTTAAATGACAATAACCCAATTATTTCTAATTATGAAACCAACTCATGCTTATCATTAAAATTTCAAACAATGCATGAAAATAAGCATCCCTCCAAATCCTTCAACCTAGAGGTTACCACTGTTAACATTTTGCAAGCATCCTTCCAAATATCCTTCTATATGTCCACACAGAAACACTTTTATAGAAATGGCATTAAATAGTTCAATTTAACAGGCATTTTTTGTGCCAGGGCTGTGCAAGGCATCTGGCATATAGCAGTAAACGAGAAAGATAAAGTCTCTGCCTAATGAAGTTTCACTCTTAGTCTTAACTTAGGGCAGACTCCCACAGAGGTAAAACTGATTACAAAACCACATGTGGAGTAGGAGCCCTTCACATTATAGGGCCTTTGCACAAGCTGGTTTCTCTGACTGGATAGCTACCTCTTCCCCCATGCTAGGGACAGATTTCCACGTCAATATATGTAGTTCTACAGTATCTGTATTTAAGGGAAGTATATTTTCTCCTGTATGGATGAGGTATTGATTCATTATTATTTTTAACCAATGACAAATTGGTAGATTTTTAGCTTGTTTTAATTTTTTCTATTATAAACAATTCTGTTGCAAACATCCTTTTATATACATTTTGACCACTTAGGATGAATTCCTAAAAGTGGAATTACTAGATCATATGATATGCCCATTAAATTTTTGAAACATGTTGCCAAACACACACTGCCCTTCTAAAAGATTTATCAACAATATTCAAAGTAGCATTTTCCCATTCCCTCACCAACACTAGAAATTCTCAGTTTATAAAATCCTTGAATATCTGATGAAATTTTATTGCTTTAATTTATTTCTGTTTACCAGTTAGGTTGATAATTTTTCATTTGTTTATTTATCCTTTGTATGTCTTCTTTTGTGACTGTCTTGTTTATATTCTTTGCCCATTTTTTTTTCTATTGGGATACTGGTATTTTTCATATTAATGGTTTGCAAATGTTTTTTATATTCAGTATTAAGGGCTTTAACACTTTGACTGCCATACATATTGAAAATATTTTTCCATGTATCATCTGACATTTTATTTTTATGTGGCCTTTTTGCCATAGAGATGTGAAAACAAACAAAAAATTAATATAGTCACATCTAATTACTTTTTCTTTTATGGTTTTTATGTCATTCTCTTCATCCAGTTCTTACCGTAGGGGCCAAGGGAAAATTTCCCCTTTGTCCTTTGAAGGTTCACTGAAAATCAATGGACAAAAGGCAGATTGACAGGAGAAAAGACATACAAGCTTATTAATGTACACAAGAGTCATACAAAATATAAAAAATCAAAGAAATGGCCAGATGGTTGATGCTTTTATACCATCTTGAAGTTACAGGAAGAATGGGAGTTTGGATTGTGGCAAAATAGGTTATGCGGGGAAGGGAAGATAAGGCCTGGCTAGCAAAGGTGGGCTTGTTATATAGACAAAACCTCACAGGTAGCAGCCTTCAGAGAGAATAGACAGAAATGTTTCTCTCAGACCTTTAAAGGTGTCAGAGTCTCAGTTAATCTTTCCTAGATCTGGACAAGGGAAGGCCCACAGAGAAAGCATGGCCGAATCAATGCAGATTTTCTCTACAGACGCAAATCTTCCCATAAGAGACAACTTTACAAGGCTACTTCTGTTTGCAGGCCTTTGAAGAGTCATCTTGAGATAGTCAAAGAAATGTAGTTTGGGCTGAAATATTTTGGTTTCGTTCATTATAATATTGCCTCAGTGCTTGTGCCTGACTGAATTTTAGGCTTGGATGGAAGCCAGATGGCTAAGAATACATTCTAATAAGACAGGACTGTTGGTAAAAATGGGAAAACGTCTACAGAATATGTCTGAGATGATCTCTGTTCTTTTAGTGAAAAGCATGACTTTTGTCTTTTTCCCCATGGTTTGTAGAGTCCCCATGCTGTGGTTCCAGGACAGGCTGAGGGCAGACACAGAAAAGAGGCCTTTCTGAAAACACACAAAACGAAGAGAACTATCTCTTCTTTAGGAAGAGGGTCCCCTGCCAGCCAGAGTGTGGACAGGGCAGTACTAAGGACTGAACTAAGCCCAACTAGCAGGCAAGAATGAGGCAAATTGATGTAAAAGATAAAAGCCATTCTGAAGAGCTACTGTGGAGTAGTCATCATTTCTTAAGTGTCTACTCTGTGTCCTCTGAAGCAATGAATGATCGATAATCTTGTCATATTTTACACATCTCAGGAACCAACCAACAAACAATACTTATGGAGGTGTAATGATTAGCCTAAGGACATGTAGCTGGTAAGTAGAACTGGTATTTGAATTCCGATCTGAGCTGAGCCCAGAGCTACTAATAGCAGCAAAAAGCCACTATTGTTGAGCACTAACCCTGACAGGTATTGTGCTGAGTGCTTTACATATGTTAGCTCTTTTAATATTACACCAACCACTTGAGGTAAGCATTTCTACTTTAAAGATGAGAATGCTGAAGCCTAGTGCAACTAAGTAGCATGTGCAAGGTCATGCCCCTAATAAGTTGTAGAATCAGGAATTGAACCAGGACATTCTGACTTAACCCCTGTGCTTTTTTCTTCAATCTGGGTCTTTTCTTTCTTTTTGATTTTAATTTTTAAATGACAATAGCTTTATTATTTCTAGTTATGAAATGCTTATTACAATTTCAAACAATACAGGAAACAAATCATTACTGTTTATACCATTCCATGCTGCTTGCTCCATACATGTTTTCTGAACTAGCAGTCTTCCTCAGGAGAATTAATATCTGCCCCGCTTGCTTTGAAGGTTACGTCCCTGTTTGTTATATATTCTTTATGAAAATATATTTTTTGGGTAAATACTAAATAGGGAATAGGAATAATTTATATAATTACCAGGCAATCTTGGTATTGTCAAGCGTGACCGAAGTACCTGAAAAAGTTAATAAGTGAGCGATTGTTTAATTACTTAACTACTAATGATTTTCCAGGAATTGAACCATTTGGTTTTGCACCTGAACATTTTCTATTAAGTCAATTGGAAATAACCTGTGAGACAGAAGAGTTCGGAACTCCAAAGGTCATTGCGCTGAGGTCACCATTATTGATTCCACTATGGGGTTCCACTGAAACGTCGATGGGGATATTGACTAGCTAGTTATTTTAATGCATCCTCTCTTTAGTAGAAATGGGCAACACATTGGGTGACAGTAAATAAATAAATTTGTGCATTCCAAATCCTGCCCCCCAAAGTGGAACCTTTTTCTGTGATGTCCTTACATTTCTTTTAATTGCAACTTCACTAAAAAATATTTTCCCAAAGCCTTGTCACATATTACATTTAAGTAGATAAATGAAGAAAGCCAGATTTCAAAAATCTTTTATGCATAGAAATCGTTTGTATTTGGGCATTTCCCCCGACACTCCCAACACACACCCACACCCCCCCCAACACGTACCCCCACACACCACACCCCCAACCACCCCCGTAACCCAGAATGTCTCTCTTCCCTCAACTAATTGGTTTTGAGATATTTAACAAGAACTGGGGTGTGAATAATTCAATGAGACTTATTAGAAAGAAGCAAAAGTGAGAAAATATTTTTTTCCTGAATATAAACAGAAAGTTTCTCATTCTTAGAGCAAGGTCTCTCAGCAGTGTCAGAATCACTTGGAAGGCTTATTAAAACACAGGTTGCTGGGCCTCACCCTTGGAGAATCTGATTTGGTGGGTCCAGGTCAACTCCAAGAATTTGCATTTCCCACAAGTTCTCAAGTGCTGCCTGCTGCGGTGGTTTTAAAACATGGCCCCAAACTGTTCAACAGTCTGTCCCTTAGAGCTATCCTATACTTATGCGTCTGCTTCTCCATCACTGCCATATTCAGTTAACCAATGAGGCCCATAGATTTTATCCTCTAAATGTTTCTCACACCTGCTGACTTCTTTGTACCAACTACCATTGGCCAAATCACTTCATCTGTCACTTGAACTATTATAATTTTGTCTTTATTTTTACCATGCCTCTAACACTGCCCCTGCCTTAAATCCATCTACTGCTCTACAGATGGTGTAATCACCTGATACTAAAATCAATTCCCTCCTGCCTTTTTTCCTATAGAATACCCATTCATATTTTAAAACTCACTTCAGAAATTATCAGCTTAAGGAATCCTTCCTTGAACCCCATGTGGCTAAATGCTCTCCTCTGTCTCACATATCCCCCAGTGCATATTTTAACTTAGTTTATTTTCCATTTGTTGAAATTGTGTACAGTGGTTTCTTCCATTAAAATGTTTGCGCCTTTAGGCAGAAACTGTAGCTTATTCACCACAACCACCTAAGATAGTAACATAATAGTTGCTTAATAAATGCCAAGCTGCACTAAGTAATAATAGTAGATTAAGCAGTGAGGACATGGTGGGCATTCTTTCATTCAACAAATATTTATTAAGCACTATCATGGGCTGAATTTATGTGTTGAAGTCCTAACTTATAGTACCTCATATTTGGAGATAGGGTCTTTAAAGAGGTAATTAGTTAAAATGTGGCCATTAGGGTGAGTCCTAATCCAATGTTACTGTGTCCTTGTAAGAAGAGGAGATTAAGACACCAAAACAAGGAAAGAATGCCATCTACAAGCTAAGGAGAGGGTCTCAAAAGAAATCAACCCTGCCAATACCTTGATCTCAGACTTCTAGCCTCCAGAACTGTGAGAAAATAAATTTCTGTTGTTTAAACTACCCAGTCTATGGTACGTTTTATGGCAGCCATAGCAAACTAATACCAGCATGTATTATATATAGGTGCTATGCTATTCTAGGTCCTGGGGAGATTTAGATGAATCTCACACACAAGGTCCCTGCCATTGTGGAGCTTGCAGTCTACTGAGTGACTCTTATGCATGAATGACTATTCAATTCAACACAATAAATAGGATCTGCATGCCCACTCATGGATGACACAACCAAATACCTGATCCCAAGGAATTTATGACATAACTACAGAGACAATGCTTAACATGCATAGTAAAAAGAAGAGACAATTCAAAACCAACTAAAATCGAGGACAAATATGAATGCTAGGAATGCTAAAATAAGGAGGGATTGTTTAGGACAAAGTATATGGGGAGAGTATCCAAACAGGTTTTAGGAGGTAGAACTTCAGAGAGGCAGGTGTTAGACTGAGAGGAACAAGACCTATCCCCAGGCAAAAGAGCAGCAGAGCAAAGATGTGGAGGAGGTTGGCCTGATGCCTTCAGTGAGTGGAGTGGAAACTGTAGCAAGATCATCTGTCAGAGAATGATGGGAGTTATAAACAATAAGTGCCGCTATTCCTATGTATTTTCTATGTGCCTTGTACTATGGTAAATGCTTTATAAACATTGCCTCATTTAACATTTAAAGCAAAGCCACAAGTAGGTATTATTTTCAACTGACAGGGTCAGAGCCCACAACTCAAAGGAGTAAAGCAATTATCTATAGCTATTACAGTGGATAAATGAAAGAATAAATGATACCTACACAATAATTGGTAAAGAACTAATATGAGATATTTTAGTAGAGGAAATAATAAAATGAAAATAATTGAAAGCTAGATCTGGTGGCCATTTGTAGAATGATGTAGATCAGTGGTTCTCAAACTTGGCTGCACATTTTGAATCACCTGGAAGGCTTTGAAAAATCCTGATGCCCAGACTGTACCCTATTTCCCAAGAACTTTACTAGAAATCTGTTATCCCAGATCTTTCTTCCCTGTCTTCTCTTCCTCCATACACACACAGCTCTAATCCCAGTTCCCTTCACCTCTTCTATTTCCATTACAGTTATTTTTATTTTATTTTGCCTGTGTCTCCATATCAGACTCTCTTAAAAATGCGGTGTTCAATATGAACTTTCCTCTTGTAGCACATCTACAAGACCACTGTTAATCTCTTCATTAGTATTACCGGATTTAGAAGCAAGTCATAGACCCTCTTTAAATTTTCTCCTAGTTCCTGAGCATCTGTGGAGAGCATCTCTCTCCTCCCCTCCCATCCATTTATCCATCCATCCATCCATCCATCCAACTATCCAACTATGGCACTTACAGGCAAAAGTAGCTCTGATATATATTGCAAATGTTTAATCCTCTCTTCTTAAGGTACTAATGTTTCTGCCTAATTACTCCATCTCTTATATTTATTGTAAACTTCTTTTTATTTGTCTGAGTTTATTTCTTTTACCCACTGTGTTCCCCAAAGGTCAAGGACCACACCAGTTTTATTTACCCTGAACATCATCTAGTACAAAGCAATTTCACAGGTAGTAATAAATATTTTTTCGAGGAAGATGTCAACAGCTTCTTTCACCAAAAGAAAGGCTAAAGGCTTGCATAGCCTAGCTGAGCATATTGGCTCTAGCGTCAGTGTGAATTTTAAATTAAGATGGAAAACACAGCTGGCAGGGTGAGTGCTGTATGTTTTCTTCGGCTCACCAAGGCTAGGCATGACAAAATGCTCTGTAGTAGGGAGGGGCATGGGTACATGGGTAGGCTTGGAGAGCCTTTTGCTCTGGCTTGCAACACAATGATTCTGCCTGAATGATTCATCTTACTCCATTTTTATTTTCTTACAGGCGACACAATTAATCCTCTTTAAACAGTGGTTCTCAGATCCATTACGCCAGGAGTTCGTACAGACTGTAAATATCAATATGGTTAAGAAAAGTTTAGATAAATTAATGTAAGGCAGGTCCATTGATTTGTGTTTTGGAAGGGAAAGGGAAGTTCAGGATGTGTTATTACAACCTCTGGGAATACCATCTAGAGCAGCCCTCTCTTAACAAATCTCTGCTTGCTCCTGTTCTCAGAGATGGCCAATTGCACTTCTGACATGTTTCAGGGGTACAGATATATAGTGAGGTTATTGATTGTACACGTATCTGGGACAGTCTTAGTCTGATCTCATGGGTCAGTGAAATGAATCCGCCCTACATGCAGTCACTGAATCTCTAACAAGAAATAGAGATTTCAGAAAACCCTGGCGGTATCTCCTGTTCTGATAGTCCTTATGTTACTGGCCAAATATATTATGAAGCAAATTTCAAATCCGAGTTGTACGGATGCCTAATAAACTGCTGAGCAAGGAATCCGTGCTTGATTCTCTCAATGCCGGTAAGAAAACCACACAGGAGAACCTAAAGGAGCATATTGCATAAGATGCCTAAGTTTCTATGGCTAAGCCAGTCATCCAAAGGGATTCTTAAGAAGAGTGGAAGCACAGTGTGCCACCAAATCACTTCAATACTGCCTTTCTGATAAAGTAGAGAGGACAACTTATGATTTCTCTTTAAAAGCATTCATTTTAGGCCTTGTTATTTACTTTTCAGCAGTGTTCCAGACGTTGCAAATAACTTATGCAGAGTGAAAGATGATGATGACAGGTCAATTAGCTGCCAAATCAAGGATAAGAAGTCTGGGGGACATTTGTGCTGGAAAATTCCACTTACTTGAGCAGCCAGCATCCAGGGGAAGCTGACATTTAGGAGGGGATTAAATACAAATAGTGTTTTCCTGTGCCTTTAATAATGTGGCAATAGAAAGAACATGCTAAAGAAACTTAACCAAAGACAGACAATAGCAACTTCCTGTTGCTTTAAAAAATAACAATAACCACAATACACCATGGTTTGAAGCTCCAGGAGTGACAGTAAACAAAAGAGAGGAAATACATTTTTGAGAGTTGGGGTTCTAAAGGACAATAATCACTTGCCAAAGATTATTGTGTGACTATTAACCACAACTATTTCCTTGGCCATCCAACAAGAGCTGAAGAGTATGAAGGCACCAGGGATTCCTCCTGTGGTAAAGGTGGGGTTGCAATGCTCAAATGCTCCTGAGGACTGAGCCCCAACACTAGGCTGAAAATCATGTATTGTCTTAAAACTGAATTATCGAATGGGTGGAGGGGTACAAGGGGCTGCCTTATTAAGAGGAAGCCTTCACAATGCTGGATTTAGTTAAGTGGAGAACAGTTCTTAATATGCTCTGAAATTAGAAAAATGAAATACTAATTCTTTAAGGAAATCAGCTCAAAACCAGGAATGGCAAATATCATTAGGATGTTTAATTTAATACATTGGTCATGCATGCTAATGTAATTGAACGGATGCAGATAGGCTGCAAAATTATACATTTTCCTGTAAGTGTTCATGGCCTGGTTCGTTATTTTATTTGAGTGAGTCATGGCCCTGTATAAGCTTCACCCATCCAAAGCCCTCCCGAAGCAGGGGTGTGTCCACTAGCAGGCAAGTCCTGTTGCAGCATTAAAATGAGTTACTAGCTGTTCTTGCTGCCAAATAGGGGATGATTTTTCCCTACATATAGGATAAGCAGTGATAAAACTGTCCATTCTGGCTTTTTATAGTGAATAAAAAGTGAAAACTACTTAATCATGATGTAACGCAGCATTTTAATAATGGATCCAGACAATTTTTTGAAAAGACACTAGGGCATAAAGGAGAATTTGATGCCATTGCTGGTAATTATGATCCAGAGAAGGAAGTAGTAAATAGGCTGAAAGATGTGAAATGTAAAGGTTAGAGATGATAGTTATTTTTTTGGATTATGTTTATCTTAAGGCTGTTCCCTTTTGGACTTTTTTGGAAGCTGGTAGTATCAATTTAAGCTTTAGACCTTCAATCAGAATTTCACAAAGGACT
>RJWJ010036554.1:5822-16144 GCA_004363605.1 Indri indri | reverse complement strand
AGGCTTTCCTTAACTTAGTTTCTCTCAACTTCTCAGACTCCTTCACATGTGTCCTCTGCTGTAATCAGATAGTTTCACCTCTAAGTCTTCGCTCAGGTGATCTCCCCTTCTGTTATTCCTGGAATGCCTGGAAGCTCTCTGCAGCTTCCCTTCTCTACGTCTCTATGAAGCCTACTTAAGTTTCAAGACTCAACTCAAGGGCTCTCTCCTCTCTGAAGATTTTCCCGTCTTCCTTCAAATACATATCATTCTTTATTTTCTGAACTCTTGGAATTTCAGTCACCATCATACTAACGTATCTTCTTGTTCACTATGATTTTATTACTTCTTTTAGCCCCTCTGACTTGATTTTAAGCTGTTAAAGACTGTGCCTTTATATTTCTATCTCTTCACAATCAAGAACACGCATTAAGGTTTAAATAAATTCATGTTCTTAAATTCCAGGGCAGTCATGGGCTATTCAGCAAACATAGCCAATGATTTCTGTTGGGAGACAATGTGCTTAATCTACTAGAATTCTCTGAGGGGGCCAATAAACACTCGGACATAATTTTTTTAACCTTTCAAAAAGCTTTGACAATGTTCCACACCGGAGGTTATTTAAAAATAAAAATGAGTCACGATGAGGTTGCGGGGAATGTTTTGTCATGGTTAGGGAACTGGCTTAGGGATCGGAAAGAGCCTGAACCAGCTCTTCTGGTAACGAATTCCATATGTTTACAACCTTCTGCCCAAAGAAAATGGGGCTCTTCTTGGAATAGTGGGTCATACGGAGGGGGACCCTGAAATGGTGCATGGCTCAGTTTTACTAAGTATGTTTTGGAAGACCGTTTATCATGAAATCTCAGAAGTAGAATGCCAAGTCAAAAGAGGGAAAACTCCAGAACACTTTGGGAGGATACATGTCATCAAAGAAGTGACTGATGAGTCTGAATGCTGGCAGTGACAAGGGGGGAGCATTAGAGGAAAAGCAACACAGACTGGTTTGAGGAGGTGATGAGTTCTGAGCTATCTGTTACTACCAAGCAAGGGAACCAAGACATTCGGTTCTTTGGATAGATCATTTGGCACCACTACAAGGAGTGTTCTTAAAATATTTGATAAACATTTATTTAGAAGAAAGGCCAAAGCCTGCCTGGGGGAAGAGCTAAGAAGGTGGAAGTTCTAACATCTTTTCTGTTGCCCTGAGAAATTCAGTTCAACCCCAAAGTTGCATATCTGTATCAAGGAAACAAAACAACATCTCTGCAGTTGACTGAACTCACCTTCCCCAGTTACTCTCTACTGTTATTCTCTCAAGAGTTTTGAACTCTCACCTCCTCACTTCAAGATATATTGCTATTCTGAATGTACTCCTATTTGGTAAGGAGGGAATTTTAAAATAAGAGTTGCTTGTTGCTGAAAATTAGTCTTGGGAGGAAGAGACTTAACAAACAATCTGAAAGATGTGGATGATCGGAAAGAAAGAGGGCTTTATTGCAGGAGAAAGTATGACTCCCACCTGAAGAAAAAGATGGCATTTAGGGCCATGATGAGGGGATGTGCTAAGAGAGGTGCAGGGTGCCTGGGACCGCCAGAGCCAAAGCAAACATTGCCAGGGGCTGGCAAGACATTGATAGTGGCAGGACTGGGTGATGCAGACTTTGCAGTTGAATATTTTACAGCTGCATATTTCAAGTCTGGAAACTTCTGCAACAAATAATCACACAACTTGTGAAAATTGCAACCCATTGCTTTTCATACTCCTGTAAAAGATTTAAACAGGCAAAATGGGTAGGCGTGAAGCTAGTCTTATTTTAAGGATAAGCCCGTCTGTGAGATTACAATGGTTCACAGGAAAATCATGATTTTGAGTTAAGTAGATAACAATGACTCTTTTGTTTAACAACCCAAATATATAAAGCAGAAGTCATGCTAGACGGAGCACCCAACGGTGATGTGCAAGGAATACCTCAAAAGGAGAAACCAGGACTTTTTCTTTCTTTCTGCTTTCTTTTTTAAAATGTCCTATACAATGATCACAGCCATTTCTTTTTAGGCAACTTAATAACAAAGTATTAGCATTGACAAAACAATCGAAGGAAGAAAGGAGCCAAATCTGTGGTGGTGAGCACAGAAGAGGAATTTGCCCTTGGCAGGGCTCTAGTGATAGAGAAGCTGGATCAGGGACTTAGGGAAACAGGGGACCAGAGCAAGAAACAAAGAGGTGGCTGTGCTGACAGTAAGCACTGGACTTTTAGGATGCCATCAGGAAGGACTTTTTTTTTTAAATTTCTCTCAATAGCCATGAACAGATATTTTAAGAAGGGGCCAAAATAATGAATCTTTCTAGATGAAAAACGATTGCATTAGGAGTCCATAAATTCCTGAAAGTAAGAAGCTATACAGTGACTTCAGTACAAGGACCAATTTGACCTTACAGAGCAGGCACAATGGGGCTGCATCCTGGGGCACCCTGCTGGGCAAGGCTGCTTAGCCTTCGTGGAACTGACCACGGAACCCCCTGTCCAAGGGGCGGAAGCATGGGGATGCATACGTGAAGCCTTCAGCAGCCACCTGGATCCTCATTCTCTTTCTTCAGTTTCCCATTACAGCACGAGTCTCACTGAATTATGGCTGCTTGTTTCCTTGGACCTCCTTGAAGTTACAGATTGTATTTTATAGAATACATATTCATTGCCTAGTTAATTAAATTAATGGAATGAAAGTATACGTCTCAAGGGGATTTGAGACACGTATACGGAAATACCTAAGAGTGACAGATTAAAAATAAATAAATGCATAAATAAATAAAAGGTGGCATTGGGGTAAAGGGAAAACAGGTTAGAAAAAGTAAGATATATCCAGGAATAAGAAGAAACTCTTAAAGTGAATTTTTCAGGGAGGATGGAGGTTTTCTAGGCAGAAAAGTGAAGTTACAAGAATTCTAGGCAGAGAGTTCTGGCATATGGCATTTTGAATAATGATGATGTTAGAGCCCAGGGTGGGAGAGGGGGCGGTAGGTGGTGTGGATGAGCTGGAGATAAGCTGGGAGCTATATTATGGAAGGCTCTATAGAACATGCTGTGGAGTGGGATTTATCTTGTGGGAACCTGGGAACCAAAAAGTGTCATGACTGGATATTTCAGAAATATCTCTCCAGCAGCAGGGTGCAGGATGGACTAGAACATAAATTGTGAAGCCTGGTCAGTTCCTTTAATCTCAGTTCTCAAATCTCTCTCCTCAGAAGGTGATCTTGCCTCTTGTTTTCCTATTTGGAAGAGAAAAAAGAGACTATTTGGTGTGAACTGTTTTGAGTACTTACCTACTCCCTTAGTCAACAAGAAGTATACAACTGCCCTCATCCCCTTGCCTACTGGTCAATAAAAGATGTAGCTCTTTTCCTGCCTAAGGCTCATTAGTACATAATATCTGGTCAGACACGTGACTCTCTCTCTCTCTCTCTCCTGTCTTTTGCCCCCTTTTTGTCCTGGCTCCTTCTCCATAGCCAACAAAGCATTCCCTTCCTCACACCCTACATTCCCCTCTAATCATCTCTCTTTCTCTTCTTTCTTCCACAGTTAAGTTGCTGGAGTTTTTCTACATTCACAGCCTGTATTTCTTCTCTTTTCAGTCACTCCTCAACCAATTTTGATCTGGATTTGATCCCAAATTGCTCTTGCCAAGATTTCAGTGACCTCCGAGTAGCTAAGTCTAAAGAATACTTCCTTTCTTATCACATTTGACATGACCATGACATTTGAACCAGTTGACTATTCCTACCATGAAACTCTTTCTTCTTTTGTTTTCTTTTTCCTTTTCCTTCCATATAGAAAATATTATTATTACATCCCAGGCTTTTTGCAAGCTTAGAATCCTATGCTTGTCTCTTAAATGTTTAAGTATGCTAGAAATACTTATCTGGATCTCAGAAAAGAGATGGATTACAGGGACATATTTGGGCATCACTAGCACATGGATCCACATGAAACCACTGTCAAGATGATATACAACAAGGAAAGGAAGAGAACAATGATAGAATCCAAAGGAATATCAGTATTTATGAGGTTGGGAAAAGAAACAAGATAAGACGAAGAAAGGGCAATCAGAGGAGCAGATGTACAAAGGAGAGAGAAGAATTGGAAAAGCCATGAAAGATGCATTTTAAGAGGGATGTAACCTACATCCCATAGGAGGTCAAGTAGGATAACATATAAAGAATTCACTAGTTGTGGTCATTAGGGTGCCAGTGCGGCCTTTGAGGGGACAATTTCAAAGGAGTAGTGAAAATAGAAGAACAGAAGCCCACTTACACCACTTACATAAGTTACTGAAAGAATGGGGGGTTAAGAAATGGAGACATTAAATTTATACTTCATTTTCAAAAACCTTAGATGACTGGAGGGTGGGGAGGAAAGAACAATTTGAGAAGGAGCAATATTCAGGGAGGTCTTTGTTTCAGTCAGTTCCTGCTGCTATAACAAAAGACCTTAGCCTGGGTAATTTCTAAAAGGAAATTTATTTCTCACAGTTCTGGAGGCTGGAAGTCCAAGAGTAAAACACCTGCAGACGCAGCATCTGGTGAAGGCTGCTCTCTGCTTTCAAGATGGTGCCTTGTTGCTGTGTCCTCACATGGCAGAAAGATGGAAGGGCAAAAGTGTCAACATTGCATCCAGCCTCTTTTATATGAGCATTAATCCCATTCACAAGGGTGGAGCCCTCATGACCTAATCACCTCCTAACCCCCCATCCCCATGAAAAACCCCCTCATCACCTTGGTGATTACGTTTCATCATATGAATTAGTTGGGGGGATGCATTCAGACCCTAGCAGCCCTTTAGGATGGTAGAGATCTGAACACACTTAAAAACCCCAGGCAATCTTGGAAACTAGTAAGACGTAACCCTATGACAAACAAAACAAAGAGTTAGTTTATACAGAGGTCACTAGCAAATACAGTTCTCGTAAATGGATATTCATTAAAGAATCATCTAAATGGACTGAAGTGCTAACATTTTATAGGATTTGTTGTAAATGAATATGATATATTAACTTATGATAATATTTTCTGAGTGTCAGAAGGTTTTGTGTGTTCAAAGTATCAATAGGATGTGACATAGAGGCCTGGATCTGTCACCAACCATTTAACTTCTTCAGGTCCCTATTTCCTCATTTCCAGTTGACAGGATTGACCAAGATAATCTAGTCTTCCCTACATATTTTCAAGGGCTCTTTTCGACTCCAGTAATCTTGGTTGTTTCTCAAGCTAGATTTCTCTCATTCCAAGGTCTGTGGACATACTCTCCTGGGTCTTTGAGTTCCTAATGAAAAATTCTAAATTTTATATTTTTATTTTATTATCAAAAAAATAAATTTTCAATCCTTTGGATGACAAAGTTATTCCTACAGATTTCAGCACCTGCACTTATTTTTGTATTTACAAATGTACATCTGGGTTGGCTTTTTAATACTCTAAAGGACTTTGAGTAAATTTTAATATGTTGGAAAGCTTCTATAGCTACCTAGGATAATTCATTCTATTTTCAAATTCATAACCTATGTCCTGGGGCTACCGATGAATTTATGTTGAATTATTTCATCTGAATTAATGACAAATCTTAAACTTTACATCAATAATTTTAAACTAAAAGACATTTTCATAAAGTGAGACTTTCATTTCTTAAGTGATTTCAGTCATTGCTGCTTTGATGAGACACCACGAAAATGACATATTGCATCACAGGAGCCTAGGAGACTGGCAGAAAGAGACAGAGGTAAAACTTAACCCCTAAATGATGCGCTCAGGTCAAGCAAAATCAAAAGACATTTTAATGCTCTGAAGAAACAAAGTCTTTGCAGAAATTTGGATGGGCAAATTTGGTGGGAAAATGGAGTGATCACATAGCAAACAATACAGAACTGAAAAGAACCGTTGCCATTGCCGTCAGTACCCTTGCACGCTGAGCGAGAGGATTACATTTTAACAAAACAACCGCATCGTCCACATTAAATTACTTCATTTAAATTTTTTTGGTTTGTGGTTTATACCTAATTTATAAATTTATTTAAATTTGATAGCTGTATAAGAGCTATAGATATAAGACATTTATACCTGGATTTATGCTTATGGATATTTAAATAATATTTTGATTAAATAATTTAGGTTAACATGTGTACCTTATTAATTTTTTACTTTTAAAAGATGTCAATACTTAAGGTTTGAGAATCTGGTATTGATTATATAGCTTTCTATATTTGCCTACCTTCCCCTAAGCAAAGAATGTGAAAACAGATGGCATTGGCAGCTGAGGGCAGTGGCTAACACACAGAAAGGCCGGACAGTTGTGGGAATTTCATGGACAGGGCTTCCCCATCGCCAGGCTCACATCCTCAAACTAGGGAAAAGCCACAGGGAAAGGTAGCATGAGACCTCAAAAACCACTTTGCCCACTGTTTGGAGGAAGCCAAAGGAATGGGGCAGGTTAGGGTGACAATACAGCAAGGAGAAAAAGTGACTGCACAAATGCAATATTGGTTTTGTATGTACGTTCAAGGAATTGGACATCGAAAGTTAAATATTGGTCAGAAATGTACCCAAAGTGGTTTTCAAAAGACCAGTTCAAGGCCAGGCTCGGTGGCTCACGCCTGTAATCCTAGCACTCTGGGAGGCCGAGGCGGGCAGATTGTTTAAGCTGAGGAGTTCGAGACCAGCCTGAGCAAGGGCGAGACCCCGTCTCTACTAAAAATAGAAAGATATTAGCCAGACAACTTAAAGTAGATATAGAAAAAATTAGCTGGGCATGGTGACTCATGCCTGTAGTCCCAGCTACTCAGGAGGCTGAGGCAGGAGGATCGCTTGAGCCCAGGAGTTTGAGGTTGCTGTGAGCTAGGCTGAGGCCACGGCACTCTAGCCCGGGCAAAAAGAGTGAGACTCTGTCTCAAAAAAAAAAAAAAAAAAAAAAAAGACCAATTCAAGGCTGGAGCACTAACAAAGGTAGCAGCCAGGAGGACATGTCCTGCCACATTACTGATGGTCAGACCCTCCAGCAAGGACTGTGTTCAGTTAGCAACTTCGCAATTCAGTGAGGACAGAAAGCAAAGCTTGATGAAGAAGGCAGAGAATGGCATCAAGCATGCAGGTGAAAAGGGGTTAAAGAAACCAAAGGCATTTAACTTGGAGAGGCAAAATGAAAGAATAAGAAATTATTTCTACTGACAATTCTGCAAAGAGAGATTATACAAAATTGGTGACCAGCCACTCTCCATCTCATGTAATTACAAAATAAAGGACACAATTCAAAGGATATGGATTTAGATCGGTAACATTTAAGAGAAACCACCTTAAACAGAGCTTGTGGAGAACTCATGGGTTCTTGACAGAAGGTCTCATATTGCCCCTGGGAGAGCTTGCCAACCCATTTCTCGAGATCTGGCTCGGACAGAATGAACTCTCTCCACCGGCTATTTCTGTGCACCTCTAAGAGGAAGGAAAAGTCAGAAGTTGAGAAATGACTGACTCCCGACAGGGTGTCAGGAGTGGAAACGGACAGGGCTCTGTCTGGGGATGTTGCAGAGGGAGCTGGCGGAGTGGGGCTTGGTGAGAACTTCCGCGCTGGTAGGACAGGGATGACTCAGTGAGCCCAAGGTGGCCTGCTGAGAATGGGAGGTCATGTTTGGAGTTCTCTGAGTGGAAGGAACTGTGTCCATATTAGGCTGTCTTTTTCATTAAGGTTCACATACAGCAAATTATTTTCAGTATTTGCTAATCCTTTCTACCCTGAGTGTAGCGTCAGCCCCGCTAGCAGCTACTTCAGCCTCTTTCAGCAAAGGGCTGGAGGGCTTGATCCCCACCCCCTCAAGTTTAATTCTCCTTGAAGGTCAAAATGCTTCTGTTTCACCAGAGAGCTCCTCAGAAAGAACACTTAAAAAAAAAAGAAAAAAAAGGGACAGGGCAAATGTACTGACAATTTGGCATTTGGAAAGGTGGGTTGAGAAATTCCTGCAAGTGTAACTCTCACAGTTGCAGCTGTTAGTTAACTATTTAATGAGTACTGATCTCATAGCCAGACTAGAAAAGCAAATCACATGTTGGCAATGCTTTTGGTTGTTAGACAACTATTCTGAAAGTTCATACGCTGGGCGCAACTCTCTGTGGAATGTAGAGAAAGAACCATTTTATGGGGATGGTTAGTGTGTGAAATGTATTGGGAAAACATTGGAAAATGTGATTTTGCTCTCTCCGACTTTACCACGAGGAAAATCTGAGGATCAATGAACTGCCATCAAGTGAAACCTGACACCCCCAGTGTCATCTTTCCTGAGATAGGGTTAAGCAAGGACCTGTCTCTGGGAGCAGGCTGTCTAGGCTTTCTATTTGCATGTTTTATGCTGGGATTGAAGTAGGGAGGCAGAAAGGCAGGGCACTCAGGAAAAGGCATAACAACGCTTTTTATTACCACATCTTCTTGAAATTGGTATTTTGAGGCTCACTGAGGATACTTTCAATAAACTCAGACTTTGAGAAATGAGAAACAAACAGTTTTTGAATAGATTAGGTCTACATGCTTTGAATTCAAAACAGAACAAATCAATCAAATTGTTGAGTGTTAATCTAAATCAATTAAAAATTAGTTTAAGTGTTCACAATTGCAAATGATTTTTGGCTTTTTGATGAGGTTTCCTAAGGGCTTATCCTCCCCATACCTTTAAATGAATAAGAAGAGAAACCAATGAGTGATTTCCTAGTGGGTGACTGACAGGCAGAGACCTTCTCTCGTGTTGTTGCTGCAAGGCAGGAAGGTGTAGAAGAAAGAGCATTGGATTAGAAGCAGCACACCTGGGCACACCTGGGCCTTGGCTCTGCCTCTAACACTTGGCAGCTTTGTGGACTTGACTGATTCCTGTAACCTCCTTGGCCAAGCATTCATGTTTGAAAAATGATCACTTCTAAAAATCTACCTGACATCGCTGAATAGCTCGGTCTCAACCGATCCAATGTTGACCTCATCACCTTGCTTCTACAATGACTCTTCTTCCTGCATCCTCCGGCACAGTGAAGGCAGCCAGATGGCCAGCTAAGAGCAAAGCCACTGGAGCTAACCTTCCCTCTCTGCCTCCCTCCTTCTTTTTCCCTTTTATAATCTGTCTCGCTTCCATCCAGTGGGTCACAAAATCTGGCCATTTTTTCCTCCTGAACATCGCTTGACTCTGTCCCTTTCTCTCTGTCTCCCTCTCCAGAGCCCACGCCTCAGGGCAGGCCGACTTGATCCCTCCATGTGCTCCTGCCTCTGGACTGGTCTCCGTACCTCCCATCGCCTCTGGGCTCAAGTAGAACATTCTCAGCATGATGTTATCATTATGATCTAGCTCCTGACCAGCTCCATCGCTCAAAATCTTCCTACTCTCCTGCAGATAAGGCAAGCTTTTGTGGGTCTTCAGATGTGCTGTGCTCGCTCACATCCATACCTGGGTGCATACTTCTTGCTGGCAATTTCCTTCCCACCCTTTTGTGCCTGAATAATCCCACTGAGGCTTTACGATTCAGCTCAGGAGTTATTATCTCTCCTGAGCCATCTCTGCTCTCCACCCTCCCACCCCCTCATCCCTAGTCTGGGTAATTGCTCCTCTGTGAGCTGCTAAAGCACCTTGGCCTTCACGGCACATTGCAGTTCACCAGTTTGCCTTCTGCAGCTGACTCTGAAAGCAAATCATTTTTTATTCCTGTAGCTGACATGGTCCCTGACACATGGCAGGTAGGTCGATGAATGCAAGCAAGAGAAAGAAGAAGGAGAGAAAGGAGAAGAGGGGAAAGAAAGAGGGAGAGTCCCAGTGACTCAGGAGGCTGAGGCAGGAGGATGGCTTGAGTCCAGGGGTTCAAGACCAGCCTTGGAAACATAGCAAGACCCCATCTCTAGAAAAATTAAAAAAAAATTAACTGGTGTGGTGACACCTGCCTGTAGTCCTAGCTATTCAGAAGGCTGAGGCAGGAGGATGGCTTGAGCCCAGGAGTTCCAGGCTGCAGTGAGCTATGATGATGCCATTGCACTCCAGCCTGGATGAAAACGGAAAGACCCTATCTCCAAAAAAAAAAAAAAAGAGAGAGAGAAAAGAGAAAGAAAGGGAAGAAGGAAAGAAGAACAAAAATGACTGTCGAGCAATTTGGTGAAATCGTGTAACGGTGCTTACGATTGAGGAGGTAAGAAAGGATTATATTGAATGTCATAATGAAGAATTTGGATTTAATCCTCTGGGCAATGGGGAGCTATTGAATGTTTTTGAATAAAGAGGTAAACTTTGCTGTTATTTACACAAGTCTCTTTCTTTTTTTTCTTTCTTTCTTCCCT
>RJWJ010036553.1:0-16023 GCA_004363605.1 Indri indri | reverse complement strand
ATTCTAATAGACGTGTAGTAATATCTCACTTTAATTTGCATTTTCCTAATGCCATATAATGTGGAGCATCTTTTCATATGCTTATTTGTCCTGTGTACATATTCTTTGGTGAGCTGTCTCTTAAGAGCTTGAAAAAGAACAAGTTGGAAGACTGACACTACTCAACTTCAAGAATTACTATAAAGCTACAGTAATCAAGACAAAGTGATATTGCTGAAAGAGTAGACACATAGATCAATGGAACAGAAAATAAAGCCTAGAAATATACCCACGTAAATACTGTCAACTGATCTTTGAAAAATGAGCAAAGACAACACAATGGAGCAGATAGTCTTTTCAACAAATGGTACTGAAAAAGTGGGTATGGATATGCAAAGAAATGAATCCAGACACAGATGTCACACCCATTATAAAATATTAACTCAAACTGAATCATAGATTTGAATTGAAAACCCTAAACTATAAAACTCCTAGAAGATAACAGAGGAGAAAATCTATGTGACCTTGGGTCAACAATAAGAAAACAAACAACTCAGAAAATAATTCACTTTTTAACATTTCCTCAATTATTGAAATTTATACCACATTTTGTTTAGATTTATATTAAAACTATGTCTTTCATATTTGTATTCTGTTTCTGGAGTTTCTTTTTCTTTTGTTTTTCTTGTTAACATAAAAGAACATGTTTTCTTTCATATTTTATCTCCTGAATATCTCTACATCAATTCTTACTCTTGCTAATCATTTGCATAGATGCAAATTACCAGGAAATTTTTAACAAATAATGTATTGCAACATTAATTCTGTATGACACACAACTACAAAATTAGATGGTGTACAATATAAGCAATTATTTCTCAATATACGGTGTCTTGCTGGACTTAACTTTTACAACAGGTTGGCTAGTTATTTGCTGGGGTGACTGTGGTGACTAGTTTCTGTGCCACTTATTTCTTACCATCCAGAAGACAATCCTTTGGATGCTTCATGTCAACAACAGGCATAAAGGAGAGAGCAAGCCCTGATGTGCAAGTTTTTTCAATCCTCTGCTTGTGTCACATCTACCTACATTTCATTGGCCAAGACAATGTTCATGGCTGAGTAGAGCTGTAAGTAAGGCAGCTTTCCCACTGAAGAAGGGCACAGCAAAGTTTCATTGTAATTAAAATTAATGCAGGAAGGGATAAAGAATTAATGCCATAATTGAAACCTATAACAGAATCCACTCCATTCTCCTTGATAGCCCTGACTTCAGAGTCCACGGATATCTCATGTAATCTGGACTCATTATTTTCCAGGTATGCTGTCATAACCAAAATCATGGGCCAATCTCAGTATGTCTTGCATCCTGCCTCTATATCTCTTTTGCTTTTTACTGTCATTTTTTAGATTAAATCCAGAGTAGTCTTTAAAAATATAAAAAAAATCTTTCTTTTCTTTTTATCTTTGATAATTTGGATTCACATATGATTTTACGAAAATAATTCCCCCTTAAAATTCCAAATAATTATCCCTATTCTTTCAATTTCCAAGTGTCTGATGAGAAGTCTAATGTTATTTTTCTTTTTTTTGTTTTATGTAGATGAACTTCTTTTCTCTCTTGAAATCTTGGGCCATTTTCTTAAACTTAGAATTTTCAAATATTACCAAGATATTTCAAATGCAGTTTTTCTTTTCTTTTCTTTTCCTCTTAACAATGTGTTCATTCATTTGTTTAAACACTTACCTTGACACTCTTGATATTTTCTGTTTTATGTAATTCTTCTTTATATAATATTGCACCTCTTCAATTTTGTCCTCTTATCAATTTTTTCTTAATATATGTTATATATTTGGCTTTTAATTTTATGTGCAGAGAAATATCCTTGATATTTTCCTTCCAACTTCTGTATCTTTAATTAAGAGCTCTGCCCGTATTTGTTTTTTCAGATTGTTCATTTTTTTAGCATGTTACTCTGCTTTGTAGGTAAAATATTATTCAATTTGAGGACATTATAACTTTTGAAAAGACATTATGTTTTACTCTCTAGATTATCTCTGTAAAATACTTCTTTAAATATATCTTGATTTTTACACTAAATTATCTATTTTCTTCTTCTCAAACATTGCTATCTTTGATTGCCCACTAATATTTAGAATGTGGAACTTGCTTAAATTTTCCTAAGTAGCTGATTGACTTTTCTTTGCTACTTTATATGTGCATCTATTTTCCCACTAGTTATCACCTCAATGTAGGAAAATAAAATAATTGGAAACTCTGTGTCTAAAGTTGGATATTGATACTGCCAATTAGCACATGACACTATAGGGTTGGTAAAAGGGAGAGAGAAACCTAAGGGTAGGGTTTATGTAAGGATACCATGATCCATGTCTCAGTCTAGTGAAAATAATGCCCAGGTATTTTGTCCAGTTATAAAATCAAGCTGTACATAGGTGTTTGTGGGTAGAGCTGGGGTTGTTGCATAGAACATTGCATCAGGCATTTAGCCACTGCCCAATTTCTAACCTCCCATATACTTCTTACCCTCACTACTTGCTAACATTATGCTCAAAGTTTTGCTAGGCTTCTGTTTGGCAAATGAGTTTCTTCATCTTGATTCATTGATTCTGGGTTCTGAATCCATCCATTTAGCTTCAATGGTCAGCACACCTCCATTCTCAACTTATCGTCCAGGAGTTTGATGTCATCTTTTGTCTATTACATTTTTTCCCATTCTTACAGTATTATACCTCTTAATCATTTTTCTTTCACATAAAAAAGTCTTAGAAGGAAGAGAAAATAACAAAACATTATGAATGTTGGCTGTATAGAACTGGAAGTCAATGTGATCACTCAGTTTCCAATGAATTATGGAGCCTGTTATTGCTTAAGGGTTTAATTGTTTAGCACAACTGCCATATTGGCATTGCCATCAATTTAACATGGCATTACATCTCTTTGCTTCACCCATCAGTGATTTTCAGCCACTGCCTAATTAGATACAAAGAATGAAACAGTAGGATGTTGATGCTTTTCCATTCAATAGGCATGTATGAAATTCTGTTTGTAGCACAGTTTTAGATCTTTTGACATGCAAAAATAATAGATACAGTTTATTCATCATTTATTTGTTCTATACAGAGGTAAAGCACTTTGTAAGATGCACTTTATTTAATCCTCACATCATCCTTTTGAGGTAGATATTATTAATTTGCTTTAACATTGATCCAACGTGACTTACAGGTAAATGGCAGGGCAGGCTAAGAAGTCTAGCTTTTCTTTAACTTAATACTGTGTTAGTCAATTTCAAAATGTTCAGACTTTGCTTTCAGATAGTACATAAGCTATTGAAACAAACAGCAAGGTGAACAATTAATCATTTAACATCAATGATATCCATGCTTTTATCTTCCCTAATTTCTGCTGTTTTACTCATGGTTTCTTATGAAAATAGAGAATGGCCTTTCAGCTCCCCAAAGCCAAGAGCATCCATGTTTATTACTTTACTGAAATAGCTCAGTTAGGGGAGGGCGAGTCAGAGAGAAAGTCATCATGCATCATTTTCTTGAATGGAGCTTTCTAGATGCATTTCTGCTCCCCCCTCCCCCCCCCCGCCCGCCCCAGGAATTAGCAACTTCTTTCAAAAGAAGAACACATTTATTCATATTGTGATCTAAGTAGGTTTTTAGGGCTTCATGAAGTTAAGATTAAAACTCCAAAATAGGATTTCATAGGGCAGATTGAGCATAGCCCCACCCATCTAAACTTCATTAAATATGTCTATTTCTAATCATTTTTAGACAAGATATTTTGATGCGTTTTGGGAAGATAAAGAGCTGAAGCACAGCCAGTCAAAGAAGCCTCAGACCAGAATATTCATAAGTAATGTTTATAAAAAGTAGAAGAGCAGAGAAAAAAAATATTTGAGCTGAATTGGCTAGGCTTTTTCCTATGTCCCTATGCCATAAATAAAATTTGCCAATCAACACACCATACTTGCAAGCATGGAAACCGTTGTCAAAACTCCCAGGCTGGGCAGAGACCTGCTGCAAAAATACATCGACACAAAGGCTGCGTAATTGCACACAATTCCCATGTTAAATATTTTAAATTTTAACTCTCAAATATGAATGGACAAGCAACAATTACCAGACATTTAAGGGGAATAAAAGTCCAAGTTAAGAAGAAAAAGCAACCCAAATGAGACATACAGTATAACTTTCATGGCACATTGCCGCATCAGGAAATAGAAAAGAATTTAAAGGGATTCTAATTAGCAGTTTCAGAGAAATTCAATAAGGTATTGGATACATAAAAAAGGAATAAGCTGTTATAAAAAGGAGAAATGAGAGACTATGAAAGAGTTCTTAGATACTGAAAATATGATTGCTTAAATAAAATATTTAATAGAAAGGCTAGAAGAAAAAAAATTGAGAAACTCTCCCAAATATAGGGGAAAAAAATAGAGATGAGTAATACGAAGGAAGCATTGAGATACATGCATCATTAATTTAGGAGGTTTAACATTAGTCTAAAAGAAATTGTAGAAAAGGAGAACAAAGGAAATGGAAAGGAGAAATTTATCAACAACATGATAAAAGCAAATTTTCCAGATATGTGACACATGCCTTGAAATCATAAGTACTCACCTAGTGCCTAGCAGGACGGACTAGAAAAAATACATAAAAAGGAACACAAAATACTGCACTTTGGAGATACAGGCAAATTCAAGAAGTATAAAAAATATTCTAAACTTTTTCTATATTTTATTCATTTGTTCATTCATCATTAATGAGTGGCATACTGTGGCTATAAAATGGTGAATAAAAGAGTTAAAATCACTGCACTATTGAAGTTTTTACTCTCGTTTAATAGAACTAAAATACTTGTGAACGAAAATAAAATACAATTATATTAGTCTGCTTGGGCTGTCATACCAAAGACTGGGTCGCATAAACAAGAGAAATTTATTTTCTCACAGTTCTGGAAACTGGAAATCTAAGACCAAGGTGCTTGTGGTGTTGGTTTCTGCTGAAGCCTCTCTTCCAGGCTAGCAGAGGGCTGCCTCTCATTTGTGTCTCCCCATAGCCTTCCCTCTGTACATGTGCATTCCTGTTGTCTCTTCCTAATCTTATCAGGACACCAGTCTTACTACATTAGGGCTCTACCCATATGACCTCATTTAATCTCCATTATCTCCTTAAAGCTCCCTCTGCAAATACAGTCACATTGGAATTTAGGGATTTAACACATAAATAAAGGAGATACAATTTAGTCCAGAACAATAATCTTAGATTCAATGAAGCAAAATAAAGTATGGAATGGAGTAGGAGGAAATGTGGCAGTAAACATTTTATGTAGTGTCATAATTGGAGCCCTCTGAGATGGTTAATTTTATATATCAACTTGACTGGGCCTTGAGGTGCCCAGATATTTGGTCAAGCATTATTCTATGAGGTGCTTTTTAGATGAGTTTAATATTTAAATTGGTAGACTGAGTAAAGCAGAGTGCCCTCCCCCCGTGGGTGGGCTTCATCTAATAAAGTGAAGACCAGACTATAATAATGAGACTGAGGAGGGAGGCCCGGAGTAAGAGAGAATTCTTCCTGCCTGACTGCCTGTGGCCTGAGACATTGGCTTTTTTCCTGCCTCAGATTCAAACTGAAACATTGACTCCTCCTGGATTTTGATGCTGCCAACCCTTGGACTGGACTGATAACGTGTGCCCTTCTGGGTCTGCAGCTTACCAACTCACCCTGCAGATCCTGGGGCTTTCCAGCCTCCAGAATATCATGAGCCAATTTCTTATAAAATCTCTCTCTCTCTCTCTCTCTCTCTCCACCCATACATATATGGATGTAAGATTGTGTGTGTGTGTGTACGCATACACACACACATATACATGTATATAAAAATACAATTGTTTCTGTTCCTCTGGCAAACCCTGACTAGTGCATACTCTATGATAGAGGATATTTGAGTGGAAGTTTGTATAAACTGAGATAGATGAAGATATGAGGGGAAGAGTATTCCACATGGAAGAAACTGTGAGTGCAAAGATCAGGGTAACAATGAACTTAGTTGTTAGAAGAACAAGAATGGAGTCAGAGGGCTTGAAATACAGTGACAGAAAATGATAGAAAGGCTGTTGGATATAATGGTCAGGAGAGTATGATCATGAAGGGATTTATAGGCCAAGATCAAGGGTTTGGATTTTATTTGAAGTATAATGGAGGAATAACAGCAGGGCTTAGACTAGAATGTGCCATCATCTGCATTGTAGTCTTTCAGAGTTCACCGTAGTGGCTGTGTGGCTGCTAAACTACAGGGATGGAAGTGAAAAGAAAGAGACTTGTCAGAAAATTATGTTTAATAATTCATATGATAAAACAAGTAATAAAATGCAAAGATAATTCAAGAAATAGGAAAGAATTTTAAAGAATTATAATTAGTAAGTGCAGAGACTAAAGACAACATTGCATCCATGAGAAACAGAAAAATCGTCAGTAAAGACAGCAATGAGACTAAAACAGAATTGTTGAAAGTTGAAAATGAAACTGACTAAATAAACCCTCCATTGTTGCTGCAGAAAAGGAAGAGGACTGGGGAACACACACTGAAAACCAACGGTGGCAAAGAAATGAAAAGCACATCTCTTATTTTGAAACAGAACAGAAGAAGCACATACAAGAGTCCCTGTTCCACAATACATCCCACGTCACACTGGAAAGAGGTAGGAAACTACATCATGAGACCAAGGAATTTTTACTTGCCTCTGTTTATTCACCTAGTTTCACTGTAGATAAACCATTTTGTTCTTGTTATGTGTTATTCGGTTTGGTCATTCTGGCTGCCCTAGGTTCTGTTAGATTGAGCAAATACAGACTCCTATTTACCTTGATTCATCTTATTAAATTAAAAGAGAAATATTTGTTTGTTTGTTTATTTTTAGACATAGGGTCTCAGTCTGTCACCCAGGCTGGAGTGCAGTGACATGATCATAGCTCACTGCAGCCTCAAACTCTCAGGCTCAAACAATCCTCCTGCCTCAACCTCCTGTGTAACTGAGACTACAAGTGTGCACCACCAAGCCCAGATAATTTTTTAAAAATTTTCTTGTAGAGATAAGGTCTCACTATGATGCTCTGGCTGGTCTCAAACTCCTGGCCTCAAGTAATCTCCTGTCTCGGCCTCCCCAAATGCTGGTATTACAGGCATGAGCCACCACACCTAGCCTACTTATTTTTAACGGTGAGTCATGCTCTTGAAAATTGCACTTGATTGCCTGTTGATTTTACTTCCAGAAAGTCTACTTGTTAACAGCCAAATACAGAAGCACCGTTAGGCCATTCTGGTCACACACCCAGGCTGCTTAAGGGAAGTTTAAGGATTACATTTATTTTAATATCATCTGTTCCTTAATAATTCTTGAGCATTCTGTCTGTTCATTTTACCAGCTTTCAGTATACTTCTAAATATTAAATAGCATTTTGTAAAACCCTTCATTTTACAAACGGAGATTTCAGGTCCAGGGAGGTGTGTTACAATTATACATTAGAAACTTAAAGGTATATATGGATTGAACATTACATCAGAAATTGTTTTATAACATTAGAGTTCCCTAAACTTTTTTATTTTTAAGATTAAGATTCTAAATGATTCTTAAGATTGGGGATCAGCATTCTGAGATCAGAAGGCTGTGGAGAGGAAGACTCAAATTCTTATGAGAGTTTGCGATTTATTTGGAAAAGCCTGCATAAACCTAAACATTGTTAATAAGTAAAATTTTAGTCCTTTTGATAAATCTCCTCCATTTTCTACCATGACACAATAAATTTTTTCTCTCTCTCTCTGACACAAAAAAAGTCTTTCCTAGAGATACATAAACAATTATTTTCATAGTAATGAAATTGAAACAAGTCTTCTCTCCAAGAGCATACTCAGGGCAGAAACAAAAAAAGTTCTTTTCGCTTGGGATTCTTTTTCCACTTGGTTGAAGAAGAAATTAAGCTGAGTAGCTCTGAAGTTGTGTTACACACACTCCTCAGTCTGCTGATTATCTCTGTCATTATTACCATTATTAGTAGTACTAAATAAATATTTGATGCTAATGACAGCTAATATAATAGATTTCTTAAATTATACTTGAGGTCAGCCTCTCTTATATTATTCACAACTACATAAAATATTCCAGAGATCTTTGGATTAACACTTTACAGTTTGTTTATGAACACAAAATATTTTTGTCTGATCATGTTAATTTAAACAATTACATTTGCCTTTGAAACTGTATCTTAGCATCAGAGCAACTTTGTACCTCTGCATTCCAGTTTGTTGATGTTCCTTCTAATATAGCTTGTGGTCACCTGAGAGAAGTTTAAATTGAAGACTCCAGGTAAAATAAAAGAGGATGGTTCTTGACTGGCCATCAAATTTGGATGTAGATATGTCTGCACAATAGTTCAGAATAATAGACTTAATACATAATGTAAAATAATAAGAGAATTCAAAGATTAAGAAAGTGAAGGAATCTAATTTTGGCTAATCTGGGGACAGGGCGGGGTACACTGACTAAATGAGAATTAGAAATTAAAAAAAAAAAAACTTAGAGAGGTAGCAGATGTGGGGGAGAAGAATCACATAGTCAATTTCAACCTCAAAAATCTGGGAACAAAGTGTCAGTGAGAGAAAAAAGAAGGTCCATGATGATTTAAAAAGTGGTTAGTTGTGGCAAGATAGCTATAAAAAGATTAAAATGTTACCTCTTCCTTTTCTCAAATATTTTTTATTAAGATACTAAATTTATTTTGAGAAGTGTAAAAAACATTGCCAAGATATTTTACAAATGTTTGTACCAATACTTACTTCCATCAGGAGCATATAAGGTTAAAAATTTCTCCTTACCTTTATAATACTTTTCAATTTTTGTCATTGCAGTGGTTGTGCAGTGATATTTCCTTTGAGTTTCAATTTACATTTCCTTGCTGCCTAATATTTTTGAAAACCTTTGTATATTCTCCTTGGCCATGGGGATATATTCTTTGGTCATGGGTTTATTCACTTCTTTAGCTTATTTCTAACTGTATCATCTCTGTTTCTTATAAATTTGTAGAAGGCCCCTTATACATTCTGGATATAAGTTTGGTATTATAAATTGCAAAATCTTTTCTCCCAGTCAGTGATTTACCTTTTCTCTCTGCTGTCTTCTCGTGAATAGAAGTTCTTATTGTTAGGTAAGTCTAATTCATTGATCCTTCCTTTATACATATTTTCTGTCCTTTTAAAATAAATATTTACCCCTTCACTAAGTTTATAAAGATGGCCAATATCATATTCTATAAGCTTTATTTTAGCTTTCTTTCATGTTTACCTCCAAAATCTGCCTGACTGCATAGTTTGTCTACCAACATTTCTTCTCTTTGCTGTAACTGGACCATATTTTTGCTTCCCCAGCACTGCAAAACTGTGAAAATGCTGCTTCAGCTTCAGCTTCCTGCTGGGCCTTTGGACTACCTGCCCCTGACCTGCTGAGAAAAGATGTGAAATGCAGAACAATAAAAGAAAACTGGTGGACCCACTTCCTGAAATAGGAGAGAGAAAGTGGGTTCTAGATCATGGGGAAAATATAAAGTGTCACCACTTGCTCAGTAACCTGAAGGTAATGGATGGGGGCTGTTACAGAGAAACTTTACTGAGAATGGGAAGAAATCGCTGGAGTCAACCTTTTGTCTCCTCCAAGAGGAGATTAGCTCAGAAGTAGAGGGTGATAGAACACAGAAAAATTTTCTAGCAGGAGAATGAGGATATGAAGGAGATTTAGTTAAATAGGAGCAATTAAATTATTGTCTCTAAAATTTGAGAAACATATACTTTTATCTTCCAATAGAAAACTTTGAACTAAATAATCTCTAAACTTTTCTAAAATTTCACAATCACTTATTATATACAAAAAATATTCGACATCTTCATAAACCATAATCATCGTTTGGGCATAATCTTTCAGTGGCTTGGTTGTCACTTGCAATTAAATAAATGTAATGTTCCTTAGAAGACTGACCATGGGAGCCAATAATGTAAATGTTTTGGTTCAAATACTAAGATTTAAAAATTACAAGTTAACTAATAATTTAAATAAATATATATATCTGTGTGTATGTGTATATTTATTGCAAGTTTTCACCATTTTTGTGTTAGCAATATCAAGGAAATATGAAATGTTAAATACAGTCTGAAAATGATGATGTTGTGGATGTTGGTATTGCCTGTGTTATGGACTATGTTAAGTAAAAACGGTTATAGAGATAAAGGAGCTATATGTTTTTAATTTGCTCTTAAGATTCATTCTCTAAATTTTCTATCCTATCTGTATTCAAGAGTTAAGAGTTTCCTGGACCTCACTGAGGTGAATCCTTGCTCTCTTGCTTTTCTTGGGTTCATCTAACAGCACAGGGGAAATTGTGGATGTGCGTGTGTGTGTGCGTAGCCTCTGATCCCTCCCTGCTGGACTGTGTGTTGAAAGTGGCTGTGTTCACCATCTCAGGTCTTGGCTCCTGTCAGTAACCTTTTTTTAGATGCCTTTTCTCATAGCTTTAGATCTTACTGGTTTCAGTAACTGCTCTCTACTCTTGTGCCTTTTAACCTAGTTGTAATATTTTCTTTCTTATATGTTCCAGGTGTTCATTGTTGCAAGTCCCTGGGTGTTTTACCCTCATTTGTTGGTTGCCTAACTTTACAGATAATTCAATGATTTTTATTGAGTACATTATCTGTTTTCTGCTGGCACTCTGACTAATATAAGCAGTAAAATGAGTTTTCCAAATTCATCTTTGCAAAAGAAGATATATTTTGTTATAGAAAAAAATAGAAACATAAAATGTTAACAGTTATGTTTAGTTATCATAAAAGACCTAATCAAGTTAGTCCTTAAAATGATTAGAACCTTCCTGAATTAAGACTTTGAATCTTAGATTCAAAGAGTGTGAGAGGGACTATGGAGGGAGCAAAGTAGCAAGGCATGAACATGACCCTCAGCAGCTGAGACAGCATCATGCCTGGCAGACCCCAATAAATTTGTACCTCAGTTGTTGCAATCTGTCAACCAACACCTTGATTCCAGCTTTGTGGGACAATGAACAGAGAACTCAGTCACACTTGGGCCAGACTGCTGATCTCCAAAACTGTGAGCTAATAAATAACTGTTGTTTGTTATAATACACTATTTTAAATAGAAGGAAATATTTCTTATTTTTAAATTATGCCAAGAGCACTTAACATAAGATCAACCTTTTAACAGATATTTAAGGGCACAATACCATATTGTTAACTATAGGTACTATGTTATACAGCAGAGCACTAGAACTGTACTCACCTTGCATAACTGAAACTTTACATCCACTTAAAACAATTCCTCATTTTTCTTATCCCACAGCTCCTGGAAAATACCACTTTCCTCCCTGCTTCTGTGACTTTAGCTACTTTAGATACCTCATATAAGTGGAATCATGCAGTGTTTGCCCTTTTATGACTGGCATATTGACTTACATAATGTCCTCAAGATTCATCCATGTTCTCACATGGTAGGATTTCCTTCTTACCTAAGGCTGGATAACATCCCATTGTACCACATTTTCCTTACCCATTCATCCATCGATGGACATTTTGATTATTTCCATATCTTGGCTATTTTATGATAAATAGTGCTGCAATGAGGAAGGGAGCGCTAATATCTTTTCGAGATCCTAATTCAATTCTTTTAGATGAATACCCACAAGTAAGATTTCTGGATCATACGATAGTTCTATTTTTAATTTATTTGGGGAAACTTCATTTCCCCAAAGAGTGTCTGCACCATTTTGGATTCACATCAACAGTGCATGTAGGTTCTAAATTCTCCACATCCTAACCAACAATTGCCTTTTTTTTTTCTTGATGATAACCACTCTAACAGATGTATTAGCTTACTTATTCATACAACAACTAGTACTGAATATCTACTATGAAACAGGCAGTATTCTAAGTGCCAGTATGTAGCAGTGAATAATGTATTAATTCCTGTCCCTTTGGAGTTAACATTCAATTGTATTTAGATAATACTTTCTTTATACTTTGTTTAGTCAATAGGACATAATTTTTTTAGCATTTTTGTTTAGATATGTTTATTTGATCCTAAAATCTGAATAAGCATGATATTTATTTATTGCACTTCATGATATATATATTTGATTAAATATTTAAAGTAAAAAATGGAGAAAAATGTAGGTGATTAGTATTCTGATTATATCTTTTAACTTGTCGTGAAACTTTAAATTATCTTTTTAAATTCTGAATCCCTAAACTATTTCTATAATTTATATTAAAGTGGGGAAATATACATTGCAAAAGTAATCAAATTTATATCTAATGAGTAAGGCACCATTTAATTGGTTGAAGGCTAAGATAGAACAAAAATGTCAAAAAAAAAGGCCGATTCACTTTCTCTTCTGGAGATGAGACGCTCTTTTTCTTCTGCCTTTGGACATTAAAAATCTAGGTTCTCTGGCCTTTGGACTCTGAAACTTTCACCAGTGGTTTCCTGGGTTTTCAGGCCTTCGGCCTCAGATTGAATTACACCATGGGCTCCTCTGGTTCTCTGACCTGGACTGAGCCACATAATCAGCTTCTCTCCTTCTCTAACTTGCAAACAGCCTATCTTGGAACTTCTCAGCCTGTGTAATCACATGAGCCAATTCTCATAATAAATCCTCACTCATATATTTATATATCTGTATCTATGTCTTTATCTATATGTATATCTATCTTATTGGTTATATTTCTCTGGAGAACCCTAACACAATATATGTGCATATTTTCACACTTATAAAAATGGTTTTCTGTATTTAAAATATTTTAGTATTAAGTTTACATCAGTCACATTTTCTACAAATAGTTTAATGGAATTTCTCTTTAACTGTATCGTGAATTCCAAGAGTATCTATAATCTGAGATGCCAATATACTATAATCCACCATAAACTGAAATATTCAAGCAAATTTTTTTAAACCACTACTAAATACTAGCTAAATAAAGCATTTTGGTAATTTTTTTTTTTTTTACTACTGAGTTGCAAACAATTTAATAGGGTTCTTTAGTATCCTGTAGCTAACTCTTTCTACCCTTTAGGCAGTACGAATAAAGTTATGGGGAAAAGAAAAAGATCAAGAAAGACCTCTTGAGTTTTTTTTTTTTTTCTTCATTCGTTGACACATACAGAAATTCAAAAGAGAAGAAATACTTAGCATAGGCTTCACCTACTGTAATAAAAATCACGTACAGTCATACAGTGCTTAACAACGATCTTATATTCTGAGTAATTTATCATTGAGCAATTTCTTTGTTGTGTGAACATTATAGGGTATATTTACACAACCCAAATGGTATAGTCTACTACACATCTAGGTTATATGGTTTGACCTCTTGCTCCTAGACTACGTACCTGTACAGCATGTTACTGTATTGAATACTGTAGGCAATTGTAACATTCTAGTATTTGTGTACCTAAACATATCTAAACATAGAACTGGTACAGTAAAAAATATGGTGCAAAACATAAAAAAGGATATACTATATTGGGCACTTACCATGAATGGAGCTTGCAGAACTGGAAGTTGCTCTGGTTGAGTCAGTGACAGAGTGGTGTGTGAATGTAAAGGCCCAGGACATTACTGTACACTGCCATAGACTTTATAAACATTGTACACTTAGGCTACACTAAATTTACACAAAAATATTTTTCTTTCTTCAGTAATAGATTAATCTTCCTTTAACAGCTTCTGCTGTTTTCTTAAATGCTAAGGTGCCATATTTTGGGGTAGTGGTTCCTGAACACCATTATTGGTATTTGACAAAGTAAATTTGATTGGAAGATGGAATAATGTAATGCCATAGTTATCCCATGGTGAAAAAATCATTATGCCAGTTAATAATGAACAGACACTCTAAATAGTATTTGAATGACTGAGATCCACAGTTGTATGATAGACATGAATGGACACTATGAGGAAACTGTAAGCACCTTCTTGAATTGCTCTTGACTACAAATGCACCAGTAGAAAACAGTTCACCATTTGGGTTCTTGGCTCAAAGCTGCCACATGGGTAGGTACTTCACTCTGTATCTTCCTGACACACTCAGGATCACACAGCATTTTCTTATTTTCCTAAGAGATTCAATAATTACTCTTCAATCATTATGTATATTAAATTGATATGGCATTTTCTTAACTCTCATAATATCCTTTTGTTTAAAATAGCATTTTTTGTTTTAGGTAAAGCAATAGTATCTCAGCAATATCCATTACCAAAGCACAACTTGAACCTTGATCAACAGGGCTAACATAGTTGATGCCTAGTGGAATTTGGCAAAAATGTCAATGAGCTCATTTTATGAATAATATATTTAAAATAAAGCTTGGTTTATTCGTACTTTTTTCCTGAACTATAATTGAATTTAAAAATCTCCCAAATTAAAAAAAGTCTAAAAATATATCATTAATTATAAACAGTACTAATATTTAGGCAGTTTTAATAATTTCAGAGAAACAGTAAGAAGAACAAAAAATTGTGAGTTGAATATTATATTTAAAAGATTACTTTTGTCCTATGAAGCAAATTTTTTCTGTCACTCCAGGACAACATAAACATTAGTGGTTCTCAATTTTCATTGAACAGAAGAATTACTGTCTTTACTTATTTAAAATACAGTAAATTCTACCATTACTCCAAAAAATTTGACTCAATAGGTCTGAGAAGGGATAGAGGCCAAAAAGTAGAATTTGTTTTAAGATATATCCAAAGGAATTCTGACAGTGTTATTTCTGAACTCCAATTTGAATGATCTAAGAAATCTTTGGTTGGTTAGGAGGAAAAATCAGGTAAGAAAAGTAGCAATGAGTCAGTAAATATTAAGGCTATTTCCAGAAAGTTAAATCAATGTGCTTCATATGCAAATTTCAGTAATTTGTCAAATAGCATATTTCAAATGCAAGAGAACACACCATTATTCAAAAAATGCATGAACATTTGAAATAACAATACATTTTTAAAAATCTGCAATATATTATTTCCTCTTTTTAATGACCTCATCCAGCTCAAATCCTTAGAAAACATGAACAAACTAACCTGTACATCTGTGTTCATTAAAATACTTTGTTTTTTAAATTCAAAGAAGCAAATTGTAAAAAACAACATATTAATACTTTAGACTCTGATGCATGTAAAGATGTTATTTCCTTTTCATAAAAACATAAATTTTATTTGACTTTTGTATGACTGGTTATAGCTTGCAGCTGATTAAAATCCCAAATTTAAATAGTTTTATCTGTTCACCTTTATAGAGTAATCACATCCTATGTTGTTTTTTTGAATATGTGGTTTCTGCCTCATGTCAGAATTCCTGATGGCAGGAGTTTCTAAATTTGTCTTTAAATCCACTGCATTATCTTGAGTGGAATGTCTATTGAAAAATAATAATAATATAATAAATATTTCTAAATATCTATATTATCAAAGGAACATCATTAATATTTTGAAAAACTTTTTTAACCTAATTAAAATGTAAATTTAATGATTTTCTTTGATGTTAACTAAGTAGGGAGAAAAATGTGGGGAGGCTCTAATGATACTGGAAACCACTTTTACTTTTTTTAAAATATATTTTATTGTGTATATTTGAGGTTTACAACATTATGTTATGGGATGCACGTAGACAGTGAAATGGTTTAAAATGGTTATTATAGTGAAGCAAATTAATATGCCCATCATCTCATATAGTTACAGTTTTTGTCTTAAGATCAGCTAAAATTGACTTATTTAACAAAAATCCCTAATGCAATAAAATTTTATTAACTATAACCATCATGTTGTAGATCATTGGATCTCTAGACTTGTGCATGGTATATATAAAATAGCAAGCTCAATGTCATCTGTCATTCTTAGTCTTGTGTTTGCAGTAATCTGGTACTTTATACTTACAGCTAAGCATAACTGATAGAATTAAATAGGAAGAAT
>RJWJ010036552.1:0-15794 GCA_004363605.1 Indri indri | reverse complement strand
AAAAAAAAAAAAAAAATGGAACTACCATACAATCCAGTAGACCCACTGGTGGATATTTATCCAAAGGAAAAGAAATCACTATATCACTGGAATGATATACATTACTAGATCACTAATGCCAATGCTTATACAAAGGTGAGGCCTGTAAAGATATTGTCATATTTGTTTTAAATTTGTTAGTATAGTTATTTCCAAGTTGTTTTGTAAGGAAAAATAATGTTTTTTTGTTTTTTGTTTTTTTGGTTTTTTTTGAGACAGAGTCTCACTCACTTGCCTGGGGCGAGTGCCGTGGCGTTAGCCTAGCTCACAGCAACCTCAAACTCCTGGGCTCAAGCAATCCTGCTGTCTCAGCCTCCCGAGTAGCTGGGACTACAGGCATATGCCACCATGCCCGGCTAATTTTTTCTATATATATTTTTAGCTGTCCAATTAATTTGTTTCTATTTTTGGTAGAGACAGGGTCTCACTCTTGCTCAGGCTGGTCTCGAACTCCTGAGCTCAGAACGATCTACCCGCCTCGGCCTCCCAGAGTGCTAGGATTACAGGCGTGAGCCACCGCCCCCGGCGGAAAAATAATGTTTTTGTCAAGATCCCCAGGTACATAATGTTTAGCCCTCATTTTTATAGGGATTCTGACAATTCACAGAAAACTTTCACAGCCATAATATCACTTTTGATTCTCTCAATTACATTTACCTCAGGTAAAATGATCCCAGTTAAGGATAAGAAAGCAATGCCTCATAAGTTGGCCAAGGACATGGTGTCTGCCGGTAGAAAAGCTGACCCTGGAACCCATAACACCTCCATCTCACACGCTTGTCTCCAAGGAAAACAATCACTTCATGCAAATCCAGCATTTACTGGATGTGTACTATGATGTAAAGGTCAATGATTTACCCTAATTGGTGACTTCCAAGATAAACATTGAGTTAATCATTGCAGCACCAGTTAACTAAAATGGGGGTAAGAAAAGTTCGATTTTGTAACATTTAGAACTTTCATGAACCCACGTCTCAGTGAACTCTTTATCTAGAGCAAAGAGAAGCAGTAATTTATCGTCTCGTTCATGTAGTTTTAAATTGTAAAAGAACCAGACACTCCCTTACTTTGGATAAAACAACCTTGATGGCTCTCTTTAGATCATTCACTTTATTCCCTAAGTGATGGTTGTCTCTATTCTCCTCTTTCCTGCCATGAGGCTCCTGTCTGACCTTTCTGTTTTTATAGAATGAGAGAATTGTAAATAATTAGAGACATAAAGTATCTCAGAAATCCTGTAAACTAATCCCTTTATTTTTAGGAATACAGAATTTGTGACTCAGAGAAGTGAAGTGTCACCAATGCATCACAACAAGACCTTGTTTTAGAATTCAGGTTTCCAGTTTCCAGTTCATTTATTTTCACATTGAAGAGTTCCTATCACTGCCCAAATAGATGGACAACAGGTGTCAGCAGGAAGCCCTCCACAGATACAGTCATAAGCATTGCTTGGCAATAGCTCTTTGTTTATAAATAACCATTTTCTTTGAAAAATAATGTATGTAGAGAATGTTACACATGTCCTAAACATGTAGCTCAATGAATTGTCAAAAATTAATATCTATGTAACCAGCACACAAATTAAGAAAAATAATTTTGGCCAAGTTCAGTGGTTCATGCCTGTATTCCCAGCACTCTGGGAGGTAGGAGGGTTGCTTTAGCTCAGGAGTACTAGACCAGCCTGAGAAAGAGAAAGACCTGTCTCTACTAAAAATAGAGAAGTTATTCAGGCATTTTGGCTCCTATCTGGTGGTCTCAGCTACTCTGGAGGCTGGGGCAGGTGGATTATTATAGCCCAGGAGTTGGAGGTTGCTGTGAGCCATGATGACACGACTGCACTCTACCCAGGGCAACACAGTGAGACTCTGTCTCCAATAAAAAAAAAAAGAAATGAAAATGAATTTTTCCAGGACCCCAAAAGACCCCTTATGCTTCCTCCTGCTCACAGACAGGTGCTAGATAGATAGACAAATATATCTGACAATCGTAATTGTAAAGAAAATTTGAATGTACATACAAAGAATTTCTTTTCTTTTATACTATTTTAAATTGATGACCTGATGTTTCTAAAACCTAAAATATGTTAGAATATATTGCCTAAAAACAAGGCAATTCTCTTACATAACTATAACACAACTATCAAAATCAGAAAATGAATATTAATGCATTACAGCCATCTAACTCTCAGTCCCCATTCGTATTTCCTCAATAAAGTAAAATGATTCTTTTATGTTCAGTTCAGAATCCATTCTCTGACTCTGCAAACAAGGCAGCCTCTCTCACCTTCCCCATGTGGGTGGCTTCCTCACCTCTCTCAGGCTCTGACAACTCATGGTAGACTACTCCTCCATGGGGATGCTGTTTTCACACTGCTTGGCTCTGAGTTCCCTCACTAAGAAGCCCAATCTTCTGCATCAATGTCCTCCTCACATGCTCAAGCTCTGATACCCCATGCCCAGCTACCAATGTGGATGCCCACTTCTTTGTTTGGGACAATCTGTGAAACCCCAAATTAAGTGCCCAACGGCATGGAGGTCCTCATCACCTGCTCAGGATTTGATGTACATGCCCTTTCTCTGATACTGGCTTCTCCCTGATCAGCATCTCATACACCACCTCAGGCAGCCCCTCTGCGGGAGTGTCCTTTTTAACCTGATTAGGCTCTGACAATTAACTCAGAGAACACAGTTCTATCACTAGTGCCATGAAACTTAACTCACTTGGTCCCATAGTGGATTTGGTACTGGATTGTTTTGAGAGAGAGTGGGAAAGGAAAAGGAGAAGGAAGGGGAGGATTTGTTTATATATTTAACAGATATCTCTTCCTCAGTTGGGTATGTTTTTAATATTTTAATGAAGACTTTAATCAATTTATTGATCTTTTCTATTATGGTTGGTGTTTCTTGTGTCCTATTTAACACATATTTTTCTGCCTTCAGTGGGCAACATAGTGGTCCCCAAAAGATGTCCACATCCTGATCACTGGAACATATAAATATTTTACTTTACATGGGAAACTGGAATTTGCAGAAGTGATTAAATTAAGCATCTTGGGAAGATTATCATGGATTATTGTACCTGCCTCCTTGTATGGGTAACCAGTGACTGTGAATTTGGTCCCAGGACCTGTGACCTGGTCTCAAGAGATGGGAAGTTTACTGAGAAGCCATGCTGCACTGCATGCCCTGTGACTGGCAGGGGCTACAATCAACATCAGGTGAAGATGAGGCATCAGCAAAATTACTGGAGAGATCATTAGAAAAACGATGGTGGACTGGACTTGATGCTTGACTCAGCCAAAGCTCAGGTTTGCTTTCCTTCTCTAACACTCAGTTCCCTCATTTTGAGAAGACTCACACTGTCTTTTTATGGGAATTCAATACCATGTTTCTTTTAAAATGAGGACATTCATCAACATGTTCATCTTTTCCATTATGCTTGGTGCTTTCTTCATCCTGTTCAGGTGATTTTTTCTTTACTTACAGTAGGCAGAAAAATAGCTCCCCCGAAAAATATCCACTATCTAACCCCCAGAACTTGTAAATATATTTTCTTATATGGCTAAGCTAACTTATGAATGCAATTAAAGTAAATATAATAGATATGGACTGATTGTCTTGAACTATTCATGTGGGCTCCATGTAATGACATATAACAGAAAAGGGGAGGTAGGGGTGTCAGAGTCAGAGAGAGATTTGAAGATGCTATGTTGCTGGCTTTGAAGATGGAGGAAGAGGCCAAAAGCCAATGAATGTAGACAGCCACCATACAGTGCAGAATACCAGGAAACCTATTCTCACCCAGACCCCCAGCACCAGAAATGAACACAGCCTTGCAGACACCTTACTTTTAGCCCAATGATAATACTTTTGGGCTTCTGACCTCCAGGACAATCTGTGTTATTTTAAGCCACTTAGTTTATGATAATTTATTACCATAGCAACAGGAAAGTAATACATTACCCAAAGTCATGAGTGTATTCCATGTGATGGAGACACTTAATTGTCTAAATTTTGGCATTCACATTTCACTTGAAATTGTTTTCTTTGTATGGTACAATACGGGGGTCAAATACCATTTTTGTTTTCATGTGGATAGCAAATTCACACAGCACCATTTATTGAAAAGTGAGCCTTTTCTTCATAACACTGCATACCATCTTCATCATAAATAAAGCATTCATATGTATGTGGGTCTATTTGTTGAATCTCCATTAAATTTCATTGATTTATTTCTCCATCATTATAGATACAGCACACAATCTTAACTACTATAATTTTAAAATAGATCTTCATATATACAGGATAAGACCTAATTGTATTTTGATTGATTATTGTATTTTGAACCAATCTTGCATTCCAGGAATAAATCCTATTTGGTCATGGTGTATATTCCTTTTAATAAGCTGTTGGATTTGGTTTTCTAGCACTGGGTTAAGGATTTCTGAATCAATATTCATAAGAGATATGTCCTTTTTTTATGCCAGTACTATGCTGCTCTAGTTACTATAGCTTTTCAATACGTTTTGAAATTTGGTAATGTGATGCCTCCAGCTTTGTTCTTTTTGCTCAAGATAATTTTAGCTCTTCAGGGTCTTCTGTGGTTCCATACAAATTTTATGATTGGTTTTTCTATTTCTGTGAAAAATGGCATTGCTATTTTCATATGTGTTGCATTGAATGTGTAAGTTGCTTTGGATAGTATGCACATTTTAATAATACTAATCCAGGAACACAGGATATCTTCCCATTAATTTGTGTCATCTTAAATTTCTTTCATCAATGTTTTATACTTTTCAGTATACAGTCTTTTACTTCTTGGTTAAATTTGCCCCTATGAAAATCAACAATCTAATAATCACAAGGAAGTAGAAAAGGAAGAGAAAACCAAACCAAAACCTAACAGAAGAAAAGAAATAACTAAGGTTGGAGCAGAACTAAATGAAATTGAAAACAGAACAAAAAAAATACAAAAGATTAATCAAATGAAAAGTTGGCTCTTTGAAAAGATAAACAAAATTGATAGACATCTCTCAATGTTAACCAGAAATGGAAAAGAAAGGACTCAGATAAGCTCCATAAGAAATGAAAAGGAGATATTACAACTGATACCACAGAATTAAAAACCATCATCTTTGATATGAAAACTTCCACACACATCAACTCAAAAACGTTTGAGTTTTGGACAAATTCCTGGACTCACACAACCTCCCAAATCTCAAATCCCAATAAGGAAGAAATAGAATTGCTGTACAGACCAAAACAAGCAACAAAATGAAGCAGCAATAAAAAAATCTTCCAACTAAAAAAAGCCCCAGTCCAAATGGTTTCATAGATGAATTTTATCAGACCTACACCGAAGAATTGGTACGCATACTGGAGAAATTGTTTCAGGACATTGAGAAGGAAGGAATCCTACCCGACATATTCTATGAAGCCATTATCACCTTGATAAAACTGCCAGGAAAGAAAACATAAACACAAACAAAGGAGAATTGTAGACCAATATCCCTTATGAAAATAGATCCAAAAATTCTTAACAAAATTCTATTGAATTCAGCTGAATATCAAAAAAATAATCCATTACAACCAACTGGGCTTCATCCCAGGGGTGGAAAGATGGTTCAACATTTGCAAATCAATAAATGCGATACACCACATAAACAGAAGCAAAAACAATGACTGCATGACCATCTAAATAGTTGCAGAAAAAACATTAGACAAAAATTCAACATCCTTTTATGATAAAAACTCTTAAAAAAAGGCATGTACGGAAGTTAGCTCAAAATTATAATAGCCATGTATGAAAAACCCACAGCAAACATCATACTGAATGGAGGAAAAAGGATTCCCACTTAGAACTGTAACAAGACAAAAATGCCCACTGTCACCATTTCTATTCAACATAATGCTGGAATTCTTAGCCAGAGCAATCAGACAAAAGAAGAAAACTAACTATATCCAAATGGGGAAAGCACAGGTCAAAATATCACTCTTTGCTGATGATATGATCTTATACTATAAAACTCCAAAGACTGTGCCCAGAGACTCCTGGAACTGATAAATACATTCAGCAAAGTATTAGGTTACAAAACTAATGTACACAAATCCGTAGTATTCCCATACACCAACAACAGTCAAGCTGAGAAGCAAATCAAAGACACAATAGCTTTCACAATAGCTACAAAGAAAAGAAAATACTTAGTAATATATTCAACCAAGGGGGTGAAAGATCTCTACATTGGGTAGTACAGATGTACAGATATTTCACCTCCTTGTTTAAATATATCTAATAAAGGACTAGTAACCAGAATCTACAAGAACTCAAGCAAATCAACAATAAAAGACAAAAAAAAATTAGGAAGGGACAAAGGCATGAACATAAGCTTTTCAAAAGAAGACAGACTAATGGCCAATAAGCATATGAAAAAATGTTCAGCACCTCTAATCTTCAGGGAAATGCAAATCAAAACCACAATGAGATATCAGCTAACTCCAACGAGAATGGCTTTTATCAAAAAGTCCCAAAACAGTAGATGCTGGCGCACATGTAGAAAGGATCACTTATACACCGTTGGTGGGACAGGAAACTAGTACAACCTCTGTGGAAAGTAATATGGAGATACCTCAAAAAACTAAAAGTAGGCCTACCATTTGATCCAGTAATCCCACTACTGGGATTTTACCCAAAGGACAAAAAGATATTTTATAAAAAAGACACTTGCACATGAATGTTTATAGCAGCACAATTCACAATTGCAAAGATGAGAAAACAACCCAAGAGCCCATCCATACAGGAATGGATCAATAAAATGTGGTATATGTATACCATGGAATATTACTCATAGAGAAACTGTGAACTGATACTTTAAAGGAAATCAAGCAAGGCAGTGGGGAGAGGAGGAGATGGGCAAGTTCACACCCAACAGGTACAGTACACACGTTATGGGTGACAGACACACTTACAACATAGACTTGAACTGTACGAAAGCAATTCTTGCAACCAAAATGTTCGTAACCTTATAATATTCTGAAATATCAATTAATTATTTAATTAATTGGTTTAAAATATCTCTACAAAAATAACTATGAATCAGTGAAGAAGAACATTGCAGATGATGTAAACAAATAGAAAAACATATCATGCTCACGGATCGGCAGAATCAACATCGTTAAAATGTCCATAGTACCCAAAGTGATTTATAGATTCAATGCAATCTCCACCAAAATACTAACATCATTTTTCACAGATATAGAAAGAATAAATATATGCTTCATCTGGAACCTGAAAAAGCCTAAATAGCCAAAGCAACCTCAAACAAAAGAAACAAATCTGGAGGCATCACCTGACCAGACTTTAAGCTATGCTAAAAGGCTATAGTAACCAAAACAGCATGGTACTGGCACAAATATAGAGACATAGACCAATGGAATGAACAGAGAACCCAGATATAAAAGCATCCACATATTTCCATTGGATCTTTGACAGAGCAGACAACAATATACACTGGAGAAAAGAAGCCCTATTCAATAAATAGCGCTGGGAAAACTGGATACCCACAAGTGCAGAATTGAAAGAGGATTCATACCTCTCACCTCTCACTAAAATTAATTCAAGATGGATAACAGACTTACACCTAGGACATGAAACCATTAGAATTGTAGAAGAAAATATTGGAAAAACTCTTCTATATGTCAGCCTAGGCAAAGAATTTATGAAGAAGACCCCAATAACACAGCAATAACAAAAATAAATGGGACTTTCTTTAATTAAAAGGCTTCTGCACAGACGAGGAAACAATTAACAGAGTAAATAGACAACCTACAGAATGGGAGAAAATATTCACATGCTATACATCTGATAAAGGACTAATAACCAGAATCTACAAAGAGCTCAAGCAAATCAGCAAGAAAACATCAAACAACCCCATTAAAAATTAGGCAACACATAAGTGTACATATAAGAATAACATCTATTGGATGTCCGGCATTGGGTAGGGGGGAGGGGAAGGAGGGGGCGGGTATATGCATACACAAAGAGTGCAATGCACACCATCCGAGAGATGGACATGCTTGAAATTCAGACTCGGGGGACAGGGGGTGGTAAGGGCAACATATGTAACCTAAACATCTGTACCCCCATAATATGCTGAAATAAAAAAAAAAGTAGGCAAAAGACATGAACAGAAGCTTTTCAAAAGAAGACAGACTAATGGCCAACAAACATAAGAAAAAAAATGCTCAATGTCTCTAATCATCAGGGAAATGCAAATCAAAACCACATTGAGATATCACCTAACCTCGGTGAGAGTGGCCTTTATCAAAAAGTTCCAAAAAAATAGATGCTTGTGTGGTTGCAGAGAGAAAGGAACACGTATACACTGTTGATGGGACTGCAAACTAGTACAACCACTACAAAAAATAGTATGGAGATTCCTCAAAGAACTAAAAGTAGACCTAAAATTTGATCCAACAATCCCACCACTGGGTATTTACCCAAAGGAAAAATGTCATTTTATCAAAAAGACACTTGCACTAGAATGTTTATTTAAGCACAACTCAGAATCACAAAGATGTGGAATCAACCCAAGTGCCCATCAATCCATGAGTGGATTAACAAAATGCTATATATATATGCCAAGGAGTACTACTCAGCCACCAAAAAGAATGAATTAATTCCTTTTGTAATGATCTAGATGAAACTAGAGATCATTCTTCTTAGTAAAGTACCGTAAGAATGAAAAAACAAACACCACATTTACTCACTATTTTTTTTTAATTCCAGGGTATTGTGAGGGTGCAAACATTACAGTTACACTTTATGTCTTTGCCTCACCCAAGTGCGGGTTAAAGGCATGCCCTTCCACCCCCCCTTAGTGCTCCCCGTGTCCTTTACTCACTATTAAACTGGATCTAACCAAACAGCACTCATGTGCACAGAGGGAAATAAAACTCAACAGACAGCAAGCAGGTGGGAGCGGGGCGGGGATGGTGGAATCATATTTGATGAGGACATGGTGCACTATCTGGGTAATGTACACACTTGGAACTTTTTCTCAACCAGTACCTAAGCAACCAATGTAACCAAAACATTTGTACCCCTGCAATATTCTTAATAATTTTTTAAAAATTTACTTCTAAGTATTTTTTTCCTTTTTGTAATTTTCTGAGTAAAGAGTAAGAAACTACTAAGTACTTTTATGCAATTGTAATTGGTGTCGTTTACTTAATTTCTTTTTCAAGTAGCTCATTGTTAATGTGTAGAAATACTACTCATTTTTCTAAGTTAATTTTGTTGGTTCTAACAGTTTTTTGACAAGACTTTACAATTTTCTATTGACCAATGAAATAGGACAGAATGTCCAGAAGTAAACCCACATATATATAATCAATTGACTTTTGACAAAGGTAGCAAGAACACACAATGGGGAAAAACTGTCTCTTCAATCATTGGTGTTCAGAAAACTGGGTATCCACATGCAGAAGAATGAAAAGGAGCCCTTATTACATCGCTTACACAAAAAGCAACTCAAAATTGATTAACTAATTAAACACAGGACCTGAAAATATGAAACTACTGGAAGAAAAGATAGGAGGAAATCTCCATAACGTTGGTCTGGGCAGTGATTTTTTTGGATATGACCAAAAAGGCAAAGCAATTAAATCAAAAATAAACAAATGAGATTTTATCAAATAAAAAAGCTCTTCACAGCAAAGTAAACAATAGAGTTAAGAGACAACCCACAGATTGGGAGAAAATATTTGCAAATCATACATTGGGTAAGGGGCTAATATCCCAAATATATGAGGAAATCAAATTACCCAATAATAAGAAATAAATAACTTTATTTTTTAAAAAAATGGCAAATGACTTGAATAGGCATTTCTCAAAAGAAAGCATACAGATTGCCAACAGACACATAAAAACATGCTCAACATCTCTAATCAGAGAAACACAAATTAAAACCACAATAAGCTATCACCTCACACCTGTTAGATTTTTATTATCAAAAAGATGAAAGATAAGTGTTGCTGAGGATGTGGAGAAAAGGGGGAAGCTTGGAAACTGTTGGTGGTATTGTATATGAGTAGACTCATTTTGGGAAACAGTGTGGGGACCCCTCATGAAAACTAAAAACAGAATGACCATATGATCCAGCATTTCCACCTCTGCGTATGTAATAAAAGAATTGAAATCAATGTGTTTAATAGATCTGTGCATGCCCATGATTACTGTAGGGTTATTTACTATAGCCAAGATATAGGAACAACCTAAGTGTCCATTGAGGGATGAAAGGATTTTTTTAATGTGGTATATATACTTAACCAAGAAGGTAAAAGATCTCTACAAGGAGAACTACAAGACACTGAGGAAAGAAATTACAGATGACACAAAAAAATGGAAAAACATCTTGCTCATGGATCAGTAGAATCGACATTGTTAAAATGTACATACTGCCCAAAGTAATTTACAGATTCAATGCAATCCCCATCAAAATGCCAATGTCATATTTCACAGATCTAGAAAAAGAATTCTGTGCTTCATTTGGAACCAGAAAAGAATCTGAACAGCCAAAGCAATCTTAAGCAAAAAGAATAATTCTAGAGTCATCACATAACCAGACTTCAAAGTATACCACAAGGCTGTAGTAACCAAAACAACTTTATACTGGTACAAAACCAGAGACATAGAGCAATGGAACAGAATAGAGACCCCCAGATACAAAACCATCTACCTAAAGCCAACTAATCTTTGACAAAGCAGACAACAATGCACACTGGAGAAACGAAACCCTATTCAATAAATGGTGCTGGGAAAATAGGATAGCCACATGGAGAAGTATGAAACAGGACCACTATCTCCTGCCATTCACAAAAATTAATTCAAGATAGATAAAAGACTTAAATGTAAGGCATGAAACCATAAGAATTCTAGAAGAAATGTAGGAATAACTCTTCTAAGCATCAGCCTAGGCAAATAATTTATGACTGAGACCTAATGGCAATTATAGCAACAACAAAAATAAATTTTCTTTGAGACATGGTCTTACTCTGTTGCTCAGGATGGAATGCAACAGCAGCATCATAGCTCATGCAACCTCCAACTCCTGGGCACAAGCAATCCTCCTGCCTCAGCACGCCTAAGCCTCCCAAGTAGCTGGGAGTATGGTTGTGCACCACCACACCCAGCTAGTTCTTTTTTTAATTTTTTACAGAGATTAGGTTTTGCTATGTTGCACAGGTTGGTCTTGAAATCCTGGCCTCAAGTGATCCTCCTCCCTTGACCTCCAAAAGTACTGGGATTGCAGGCATGAGCCACCATGCCCAGCAGTGAATTTTCCTTGTATATTTCTGTCTGCACGTGTTCAAATATAACAATATGTGAATATTTCCCTCTTCTTGCCTTAGTATGTCTGTGTGTGTGTGTGTGTGTGTGTGTGTGTCTTTATGTGTATTTAACCACTGAGAGGGAAAAGAAGAACATCCTTGGATGGACTGGTTAATTCAAACTTTATTTCATGTCATTCCCTCTGGTTGGAATGATCCTCCCTTGTTTTCTCCCTACATGTATACACATATGCATACATACATAAACATACACATCACACACATATAGATATACACGCCTAATTATATTTTAATATCCATTGAGAAAAGGCAGAAAATGTACATGCCAAAATTTCAAGAGACCATTCCCTGGAGAGTTAGATAGGAGTTAGAGATGAGTGAACTTTACTTATTTTATTTAATTTTTTTTTAAATCTCAAAGGACAATTTCTGATTTTCAATCTGTAGTAAAGAAAAATAAGACATTTTTGAAAGGACAGTTGGTCTTGGTAGCAGGAAAAAAAACTCAGAAAAATGAGCTCTCTGCTCTCTCCCTGGTCTCTCTCTCTCTCTCCCTCTCTCCTCTGTCACTCTCTTTCTCTCCCCACCACCTACCCTCAGCTGGTTAGCTGTCAGGCACCCTGCAGGGTTCCATCTTCACAATGTCTGAAAACAGCCTAACAAACAGGAAGGAAACATAAATCATTCTCTTTACATTCACCAGAAATAGCTCTTCTTAGAATTTGTTTTACAGCCTTGGAGTTCCTGAATGAATTGCAGGATACTGACTTCAGGCTTCAGCCATACCTCAAGGGCAGAGTCACATCCCCTAGGATAATCCCATCTCCAAAGAAAGGTGGTAGGCAACTCTTGGATTTTGACATTCTTTCCATTTCTGGTATCAGCTCACCAGCAGGAGGAAAAAAAGGAAGAGGTACAGCAGTTTCTCTACTATATCCTGCTAATTTACAACCTCCCCCTAAATAAAAAGGCCGAATACCTGCTTCTCTCTGCCAACATTCTCTACTTCCTTCCCTACTCTTTTGGCCCTTTTCTGCCTGGAAAAAGTGAATAAATCTCTTATTTCTATCCTAATTTTTCCCTGGAGAAACCTTTCTCAAAATCTGTATGCACTAGCTTGCATCCTAAACTTATACCCTTACATTTATAGTCTGCTTTCCACTTGGTATACACTGCAAATAAGATGTAGCTTATGATCTCAGGATTGTATTACAAAAAAATCTTATTGGAGATGAAATACTGAGCTTTGTTTTATGCAGGGAAATTTGAAAAGTGGGGAATTTTGGGAAATTTGAAGGGTTGGGAAAATTAGAAGAGACAGGGCTCAGAGATGACATTCCTGCTGTTAAGACAGAGGTGGATAATAGCTGGCACACAGGTCAGAAAGCATCTGGTTTGTTCAGATGAGGCTGGAGGGTCTTGCTCTGAAGTTCGGTAGGCTGCACTTTCTTCAGAATGGAATGAAACAGAGCTCATAGAAGGATGGTACAGAGCCTAAACCATCGTCACTTGGGGTGGTGTCAATGTCCTTTGTATCATCCAGGGGTTTCAAGGTAAAATTCTGCAAAATGCTGGTCAGGATTAAAAACCACGCCATGCAGGCCAGGCCCGCTCCAACACAAACTCTTTTTCCCAAAAATGACATATGAATTAATTTTTCATTTAATTCTATTTCTGAATTAGCACGCAGGGAGGCTTAAATATATATGGAATGAAGAAATGTGTTACTGAATGACTAATTAACCTATGGCTTCTTCTATTTATACCCAAACCTGATTTCCTTCATTTCCTCAGCACATATTTCTATATGCATACAATGTGAAAAAATCTTTTCTGTATGTTCTAGAACAGTTATGCTGAGGCTTTCCCTTGACACCTTTCTATACACACACATACACACACACACACACACACACACACACACAAGTGTCCCTATCCCAACTGGAGCAATATACAACACTGTATCTACTTTTCCATCTACATCTCACCTAGTACTCAGCAATAGTTTTATTTCTCCTTGCCTGTATTCTAAACGATAATCTGAATCTTCTCACATACCTGCTTTAAAATTTTTCAAGAGCTTAACATTACCAGATATGGAAAAGAAAGGTCACAAAGTGGCCACAAGCCACTTTCTTTCCATTCCTTTCATCCAGTTCCCCACATCCCAGCCATTACTAACTACACCACTCCCCAAACAAATTGGCAATTTCAAGTTTTAGCTCAGGCTCCAGATTTCTTCTATCTGGAATGATCTTCCCCTCTGCTCTGCCTGCCAATAGCCTCTATATCCTTCCAGATTCAGTTCAGACTTCATTTATTCTACGCAAATTTCTTTGAGGTGCTCAGGGCATACAGCTCACACTCTTATCTGTTTTCCACAACACTCATTATTAATTCTTCACTACAGTACATTTCACATGAAATTTAAATTATTCATCTTTCTCACAAACTGGAATATAAACTCTTAATGTAAGCCCTTAGATCTTATAATACCCAGAGTGTCAAGACAAAATCCAGGCCTGCAAGCCATGTGAAATGAACAGGAATTTGAGTCAGGCTCATTATGCAAGAGGAGACTGCAAAATACAGGAAGGAAGGGGGAGAAAAATGGCGGAGTTAAGGTAGCCTCCTGGTTCCCTGCCTCTAGAGAAAGAGATGTAGATATCGGTCAGCTACACACGACCGGATCTCTCTCCTGCAAAAACAGCGAGGTGAATCGGTGGAGATTCAGCGGGGAACACACTAATCTGGAAAAAGAATAAGGCGAACGGGAGATTGGAATGCAAAACCTGGAAAGGGCGGACAGACAATAGAGAGTGGAGCGTGAGACGGCGGCACCAGCCGGGTCAGTAAGTGCACCGCGATAAGTCCCTCACGAGACAGTCTAGCTTCCCCACAGACTTACAAGCCCACCGAGAGGCAGGTGCTGGTGTGAAGTGGATGTAGAATTGTGTCAGGAAACGTGAGGCCCAGCGGTGAGGGGACACGAGCTGGAAGCAACTTGAACTTCCCGGAGCTCCGTCAGGACTGCACCCGCCAGGGGAGGAGCTGGTCTGGGCTACCGTCAGAGGCAGTTAGGAGTCAGGAAGCTGGTCTCTGGCACCCGGCGGGTCCTGAACGGGGAGGTGATTACTGAGTAGAGGACTCTAACCTGGAAACTGCTGCTGGCGATTGGGACTGCTCAGGGTGGGCCAGTAGAAGCGAGAGCTATTGCTGGTCTGGCGTGAGATTGGGGGAGGGAGACATAAAGGAGACGGTGGGACACCCTGGTGACCTGACTGACTCCCTGATCGGGTACCTCCCAGCCCCTGAGTGGCTCCCTCTGGAGCCCGCACCCTGGGGGTGGGCCAACGCCAGCTCAGGGCCCACAGCAGGTCACAGTACAGTGCGGATCGGCTTCTTTACCCCAGCCTGGGAGCCCTCGCAACCAGCTCAGCCCTCTCAGGACTTAAAGTTAATCAGCCAGGCCTGATTAATTGAGCGATGAATTCTGAGGGCCTCCCCAGCTGAGAGGGAATTCTGAGTGCCTCCTTCAGCCTGTGGAAGCTGAAGGTGTTGGGGTGTTGGGCAGAAGGGTGAGCCAGCCCCTCCCCTGGCCAGCGTCTTTCGCATGGCCTGTGAGCTTGCAGCAGCGAGACATAAAACCCCTCTCCCCCTGTGCGACAAGCGCCAGTTCGTGGGGCCTTGGCACTGACCAATAGCTGACAGTCCAGTGACTTTCTTTTTTCATTTTTTTGTTTTTTTTTAATTCTTTTTTTTTACTGTTTGTTGTTTATAGGGGTACAGATGTTTAGGTTACATATGTTGACCTTACCCCCCTTCCACCCAAGTCCCAGTCCCAAGCGTGTCCATCTCTTGGAGGGTGCGCATTGCACCCTTTGGGTATGCATGTATCCATCCCGTCCTCCCCCTCACCCATCCCCCTTCCCCCTCCCTCCCTACCCGACATCCAATAGATGTTATTCTTGTATGTACACTTATGTGTTGTTCAGTTACTACCAATTTGAAGGTCAGTAGATGTGGTGCTTGTTTTTCCATTCTTCGGATACTTCGCTTAGTAGAATGCGTTCCAACCCTGTCCAGGAGTATACAAGAGGTGCTATATCACCATTGTTTCTTAAAGCTGAATAGTACTCCATGGTATACATATACCACATTTTACTAATCCACTCGTGTATTGATGGACACTTGAGCTGTTTCCACAGCTTTGCAATTGTGAATTGCGCTGCTATAAACATTCGGGTGCAGGTGTCTTTTTCATAGAGCGATTTTTGTTCTTTGGGGTAGATGCCCAGTAATGGGATTGCTGGATCAAATGGTAATTCTACTTGCATCTCTTTAAGGTATCTCCATATGGCTTTCCACAGAGGTTGCACTAGTTTGCAGTCCCACCAGCAGTGTATG